>JAVKPL010006784.1:0-27809 GCA_032173675.1 Gastrolobium villosum
ACAGTTGCTTTGCGACAACACAGGAGCCATTGCGCAGTCAAAGGAACCTAGGTCTCATCAAAGATCTAAACACGTGCTCCGCAGATATCATTTGATTAGAGAAATCATTGATAGGAATGATGTAAAAATGGATTATGTTCCCACAGACGATAACCTGGCCGATTCTCTGACAAAGGTTGTTTCTCAGAGAAAACATGATAGTCATTATGAGGCTTTGGGCTTACGACTTAGGTCTGATTGGCTCTAGGCCAAGTGGGAGCTTGTTAGCATATGGGTGTCCTAGAGACAATCTTTTGATTAAATAAAGGACACTAGATGTAGAACTTTGTTTGTCGCAAATAAATGAAAGCACTATTTATTCAGTTTCATATTGTGTCTCGATATTACTGTTAATATTATATGAACGAATTGGATAAACCCCTTGGAATAGAACAGGTATCTCTTGAGTATCTGTGATGAGATCACGATCATGAGGATTCAAGGATATTGCATGTCCATTCCTAATTATATGTTCCTAGTCTAGAGACACTGAGTTTGGGGATCAGTGATCTCGAGTAAAGACTAGTACGACTTATCTACTTGTATATGGATACAAGGTAAAGACCTCATGAGCTGCAGATATGGAGATATCTTAGCTAAAGTCGTGGGTGGACCTATAAGAGTATAGCTCGCACTGAACAGACCCAAAAGAGACTCTATGAGGAAATCTCACAGATAGTGTCATTAGAGTAATCTCTTTATGTTTGGGTATGTCTTTCCTTAGACCAGAAGTTATTACCTAGACTGTGTTCTTGAAGACATGTTTTGATTGTATGCCTCGTCTGCCTGAAACATGGAGACTCATAGGTATACTGTTGGGCGTGTCCTTAAAGGGCACAGGGCTAGGGTAATAAGCTGAAGGAATTGGTCAAATCTCTGTGAGAGGTTAGGTTATCTGTAAACCGGAGAAATCGGGATGACATTTACAGGGACTCGGGACTCTATGCATAGTAAAAGTGATCATGAGATGATCTGCCTTTAGAGTCAGTAAATTGAAGATTCCCTATTTCGAATAAAGCTTACCCTAAACCGCAGGGGTTGATACATTTCCTTACCCTAGGTTAATGGGAAGATAACCGAGACGAAGGGAAATACATACGGCAACCAAATATGTGCAACAGGTTGATCAAGTCATTAATCTGACTAGTTCTGGGGCAACAAAGCATTGCTAATGCTCTGTGTTGTCATTAATTGGGTTATGGGCTTGTTGGGCCCAAGCCCAGTTATGTCAGAAGCTAAGTTGGACCTAATGGGTCACACACTAACACCTTGTAGTCATGATGGACTAGTTTTAAAGGTATTGGGCCTAATAATGGTTGTTAGCCCAAGAAGCTGTTTGGAAGCCCACCTAAATGGGTGGGTGGTGCATGGAGTTTAGTAATGGGCTTGGATAGTCCAAGCCATTACTAATTAATTTAATTAGTTAAATTAATAATCAAATATTTGAATTTCGAATTTTGAATTTGAGATTTGAATTTTGAAATTTGAATTTAGAATTTGAATTTCGAAATTCGAATTTTTTTGAAATTTGAAATTTGAAATTTGAATTTTGAAATTTGAATTTGGATTTGAATTTTGAAATTCAAATTTTGAATTTGAAATTTGAAATTTTGAATTTTGAATTTGAATGTTTGAACGTTTGAATTCAAGTGTTTGAATTCGAATTTGAATTGGTTTTGAAAAGTTGTTTCATAACAAAAGGATAAGACAGGATCTTATTGGAGCATATTCCTTGGATCAAGAAGCATCTTTGGAGGCACTTCCTTGGCTGTTTGGTGCGCAAGTTTTAGGTGATAAGAATGTCATCTTATCACTTAAAACAAACCTCCATTCAGATTTGGTGGTTGAGGGAATCAGTGGGTGAGTTGATTCAAATTTTGAATGCAACTACTCAATATATTTGGACCCCTTCTAGGGCTGAATTATGCGCATGAGAAGTATATACTATATGATAGTTTATGAATTTAAGTTTAAATTATTTTGAACTTAACTTCATGTGGATAAGATTGGAGGTTGTTGGCAAAGTTAGTTTTGCAACAGCTCCACCTTATCTCACTGTTCTATGCGCAAATTTCAAAGCAATTTGAAAGTTTGTTTTTCATTTTGAATGAATTAAATCCCTCCTCCTCTCCAAGTGTGCGCATATAACATGACTTGTTCCTCACCTTAGGGTTTTGTGAAAACCTAGCCAACTCTCCTCCATCTATGCACCATTCTGTAGGGTAGCTCACTACACCTTTCCAAACAGAATACCTAGCCTCCACCTTCACCACTTGTGCGCATAGCAAGCCTCACCGTGGTGTTCATCTGGTGGCTTTCAAGAAAGGGTTCTTGCATCATTGACGAACGGTGGTGTGGATCACCATTAGAGGGTTTGAACCCTTCAAGCCTGACATCTGATCTCCCTTACTGATCAGGCCAAAAACAAGGTAACATCATGCTGTTTTAAAGCATGAACCTATATGTGCATGTATGTTCCGCAGTAAAATTTTTGTTTTACACCTTACATGCATCGGCCTTCAAAGGCCAGTTTACTATCAACTATATCATTAAGGATTCCATCTATTCAAAATGTCTTTGTCACAGATAATTAACATGTCCGACATGGGAACAAATATAAGATGATTATTTGATAGACAATCATTAACAGGAATCACCTTTGCTTTGCTTATTGACTAGTGCAATTAATTTTCGATGGAATAAATTGTTGTGGTAGAATTTCAGTAAAAACGTTAAAGGATAAAAACTAATCACAGATAAATTAAGGGAAATAATTTTATTATGTTGCATGAAAATAGTTATCTCATGTGAGAGAGAGAAAATAAAGATGGGACCTACCCCTCTTTTATGTATGTGTTGGAAATTTGTTTCTCTCATGAAATATAACCCATAAATTAGTTAATCTAATAATTTACTGTGAAATAACTGTATATCAATCACCAGATGGAAGCTTCTTAATTCTCATACCATGGAAGCTACATGTATAGATAATTTAAAGTATCAAAAGCTCAAGATGGCTGTCATTAATTTTAAGTAAACGATTATTCTGAAACTCAGTATGCATAGCATAAATGCAGAAACAATGATTACAGAAAATTCTTAAGATATCAATTTTGTCAAATCAATCTTCAGTGCTTCCTTGCTTCTTTATCAGCCTGCAAATTTAAGTATAAAATTTAAAATAAAAAAAAATGTTAAAACACAAAACGATAAATGTTATTGAAACACATCTATAGTTGGAGTAATTGTTTATATCATACTGCTCTAATTACTCTCTCAAAGGCATCAGGGCCATATCTATCTATATAGCGTTCAACAGCTTTCCTTGCATCAAAGCTCATCATCTGAAGCACTTTCTTTTGCTCTTCAGGATAATTGGAACTTCCATAGCTTCCTATATTCTTGACATATTGCCTCACATGGTTCTCATATATGTAAGCAGCTCCATTGAACATTGGCAATACCAGCCAGAGGCAAAACACAAGCTTTAGGTATGGCCAAATCGGAAACCTATACATATATATTGTTTAGCCACACAGAAATAATATTAAGCTGGTATTACAAGGGCCGACCCAGTTCAAATACCCACTTTGTGAGTGTCTGGTGAAGGGAATACTTTAAGCAATCTTTCCCCTGTTTTTTGCAGAGAGACTGATTTGAACCCGCGACCTGACACACCACGGCAAGCAAGCTTACCGCTGAGACAAGCCAGCCCTTCTAAGCTGGTATTACAAATGCACTAAAATTAAATATAAATGTATATAGTTTAACTTTATTTTTTTATTATTAAATATGTATTATTTCATTTGTTATAATATATACGTACCATTCTAGGATCTTATAACATGAAAGCTCAAAGAGGGTCACGAAGGAGTGTAAAACCCAATATGTTAGCCACTGTTGATCATCTAAGGTTGAAGGACTCTCAATCGCCCTCATTGATGCGTATCTGTTACATTTACTCATAACTCAGGCATTTAGTTAGTCTTATCCTATTCATAATTCATAGATCAAAAAATTAAATTATATCTGCATGCCTGTGATCAGGGTGCATGTGTACTTCCTTGTTTTAATTAAGAATTAATCACATCAATGAGGAAATTAAAAATTAATGATATTTTCACCATAAATAAAAAATAAAAATTAATGACATAGGATACGCCATTTACTTACAAAGGGTAAAGAAGCATCGCTCCTGGCCTGGTATACAGAAAACAAAAAGTAGAATGTTATACTGAGCAAAAGAAATAAAATTATTATATCAAAAAAAAAGAAATAAAATTAAGAATAATACATCATATACAATTTTATGAAAATATTTTTTATTAGGGCTTTATTAATCTCATGCAACAGGAATGAAGCTCTCTTATGTTGTAGAGATAATAATGTGTGGGACCCACCCATTTATAGAAAAAAAAAGAAATAACACGAAAATCGATATATGTGCAGGAGAGAAAAATACTCTTATGCAACATAAGAGTATATTTTCCCTTTTTATTAAAGGGAAATTCATAAAGTATTCAATGATAAATATTCGGTTAATGCATGATGATCGGGGGTTTTTATACAAGTCAATTGTCGGAGGAAAAATTCAATATTCGTACTAGCTTAAACATGACAACACAATAGTGGGTCGATACATAATCAGATTCGAGAAACTCTTATTTTTTCTTCACACATGAGGAATAATAAGTACGGAAGGGGGTAAACTCAGAGATTATTTAAAGTGATCCGGGACCACCATTTTTAGGTGGTCCCTTAGTGTAAATAGGAGGGTAAAATGGGAAAAGTGAGAAAATAATAAGGGTAAAAAAGGAAAGAGAAAATTAATGTTGTGAGAGGGAGCACCAAAAGATTCAGTGATCCTGGAGCATATTAAGTTTTTCTGTAAACTCATGTTATATTATCTTTCTTTTAAGCATAAATGTGATCCAAGATATAGGTTGATGAACTTGAGAGGGCAATCACCCCTCCTAACCTCCTTGCCTTTGTTAAAGAACAATTTCACCCAAAACCTTAAGGTGGTAGGTAATGGCCTTTTTAATGATTTATATTATATTCTCTAACACAGCCCCTCACGCAAGATCCCTTTGGACTTGAAGCGTGGAATATGGCACAAGCCAATTATTGGTCTGCCTTGTGCTGCACAAGCCCATTTTTTTGTCAGCCTTGTGTTTTTCATAATTCCACCTGAAAGTGGGGGGCGGCGATGATCGAACTCGTGACCTCATGGTCCCTGAAGCTCTGATACCAAGTTAAACAACCATTCCACCCAAAACCTTAAGGTTGTAGGTCATGGTCTTTTTAATGATTTATATTATATTCTCTAACAACCTTCACCACTAATAGGAGTAATGTACGGGAAATAATGTATATGTGGAAATAATATAAATAACTGGCAGATATGGGAAAATAGAGAGATTCATTTACCCTATAAATGTATCAAAAAATCTTGCCATTGTTACAAGGACGCCCATGATGAAGAAGCTGTGTTATTCAGATCTTTTGTGGTGTGTAGATTGAAGTTCGGGAATGAATATATGGTGAAATCTGAACTGTACTGTAGAACTATATATAATTGGAAGCAATTTCGAGGGTATTTATGATGAAGTGCATTAGCAGGGTTAAAGAATCAAGCAAAGAATGTTTGGAGGACGACCCAAAAGTCTTCTTTCCTCAAATAAGAAGAAAGAACCATAAAGTTTAGGTATGTATATATATTCAAGAGAAAGAGAGAATACGTATTTTAAAAGATTGGGATTTGCATGTGCTTTTGAACTAGTGCGCAACATATATTCGAGTACCATATTTCTTATCTTCTCCCTTTCTCTTAACTTTTAGCATTAATTGTTAAGCATGCATGCTCGCCTTTAAACCCCCTGCCCCTACCTACCTCTACTCACTAACTCTTCCCACAAGTCACGAAAGGGAAAAGTTTCTCTAAAATAAAATCTTTGAATTGAGTAACGTGAGTGATCAATGATGTATTTTAAATCAAGAGTAAATATATTTTTATTTGCGCTCTTAATTTTTTTCTTCTTCAAAAGAACCTTATCTATAAGGACATATTAAAGGGCGACTACATAACCATAAGTGAGGTGGGACATTAAAGACTAGATAGAGATTAAAAAAATAAAGTAACTAGATGTTGATAAGAGTTATATGAGAAAGAAAAAAATGAGTTGATTGACTAATAAATTGTCCCTTTTTAAAAAAAAATTACTTATTTCCTCTCAAAATATTATCAATTTTTAACCCGAGTTGACCGTTACTCACTACTAGAAAAGTCGCTAATAGTGAGGGAAATTTGCGAGGAAAAATTCCCTCGCAAATTGTGACGGAATTTGCAAGGGAAAATTGGCAAGATTTCCGTTACTACTAGGGGTCTTTCAGGGGCCTTTGGCTCGGCTCGTAAAGGCCTAAGCTCGTTTAATAAAAGCTCGTGTTGGAACCAGGCTTGGACTTGTATAAAAGCTCGTTTAATAAAAAGGCCTCAGGCTCTAATTCAGAAGCTCGGCCTTATAGCCTCCCAGGCTAGCCTAGTATATAAATATTTATTTATATTTTTTATACTACTTGTAATAACTCTCTATCTCATCAATTTATTTCACCTCATTTTATTGGTTTAACAGACTTTTTGAATGATTTTGTTCTATATTATGCTATTTAGATATATATTGAATTTATGTATTTTTATGGAATTACTAGTGTTGTTCTATATTATCCTTCATCCTCCTTCACATAAACAAACCCACAAAAACTCATTCGTTCCACTGTGCACTGCTCGTTTGTGTCGATTTATTTTTTATTTCATTTTTATTTTTAAATTATGTTGGCACTTTTTTTTATAATGGGCTAAGATAATATAACCTGTTATCTACATTCTCTCATTTAATTTTTTTATTTATTGTAGACTTTGTAAATTATTGCTGCAAATTGGAAGCTAAAGTCTCTATCTAAAAATTGATTTTTTGTGGAATTATGTTCTCTTATTTTTATTCTTTAACATGCTAACAGGCTAAGACAGGCTTCACACAGGCTTTTATTTTTTGTAAATAAACCAGGCCACAGGCCAATATTATATTCGTAACAGGTAACAGGTTAAGGCCAGTCGGACACGTTTAAATACAGGTTTGGCCCGTTAAGATCAAAGCTTGGCTCGGCTCGGCCCGTTAACACCCCTAGTTACTACATAGCCGTCGCAGAACCCGTTGCAGTTCGGTCGCAATTCCGTCGCAATTTGCAAGGGAATTTGAATCCCTCGCAAGAAACATAAGTCTGTGACGGAAACAGTGAGGGAAAAAATTAGCGACGGAGGTTCCCTCGCAAAATCTAGGATCTGAAAAATGCAACTGAAATTTCATAATTTCCCTCGCTATTTCCCTCGCAAATTGCGAGGGATTAATATTCCCTCGCAATTTGCGAGGGATATATATTCCCTCACAAAATTCAAAAATAACAAATAAATCAAATCTAAAAGGGCATAAATTAGGAATTTGCCATTATAAGTAGGAGAATACTATATAGAAAATATGTAATATGCGTATGAGAAAATGTCATTAAATGCGTCGTCGCATCCTTTGTGGCAGACATTGAGTGCATGTAGTGATAGTAGTGCCTATGTCAGCTAATCGTAGAAAAGATAAGATTATGTTGAAATTTAATGTGTGTGTACAAATGAATTGGTTATAAAAAGTAGAGGAAAATATTTTAAAGAGACATGTTCTAGCCATCATCGTCGTCATCACTGTACAAATGAATGAAAAGTGACGCATGCTTCTCATGCCACCAAAAAGGGCACTGGTCTTTGTAGTTGGGCTTTAACCACTTAATTAAAAGTCAAGTTCAGCCCAATAAAAAAATTAGGGTTCCCAGTTCAAGATATTCAGCATCCATTTTCAACGTGTGTGAATAACATTTTGAAGACAATGGAGTGTAAAAATCAATCACTATAAAAGAAAATAGAGAGGGAACCATTTCAGAAACTTCACAGGATAATTTAGGAAGGAGCAGTCTTTGATCATTCTGCGATATCTCCTTCATGTACCGTCTGATCGAGCTGAGATTTGTTGGCATATTCCCGACTCATCATTCTTCATATCCGACAGTGGCTTTTCTGGTTGGAGGTCTGTAGCATCACCAGAAATTCCAGACCAAGGTGGTTTGTGTGTACGATTCTACTATAGGCAATGATCTTGAGAGAAAGTTTTTTTTTCTTAAGTTCTCCGTTGGATCGTGCTGAAATACTTTAAGCAAGGGTTACACTCATTATACTTCATATCTAACGGTCAGTTTGTCGATTGGAGCTCTCAATAGGGATTTGTGCAATTGCAAACAGAGAATGTCATTATTCCTGCTCTGATTTTGGCAGAGGTACAAAAGGGAATATCCCTTTGCTCAACCGTTGGATTGTTCTCAAAATTAGTCAGTGTCATCCTATCATGTATTTAATTAATTTGACTGTTGCGATTTTGGAGTTGTTACTTCTGGTAGTTGGAATACATTTTGGACATATGATTGTTTATATGTATACTTCTTCCTTTTTTGGTACAACTACTGGTTGAGTTATTTATTTAATGTTATCGTTGGGATTGTATTCATCTCTCCATATTCTTTGATTGTTTAAATCGCATGGAGTCTGCTAAAGAACATAATTTAGCACGTGCAATTGTATAAGTGTGAGTGACAAAGAGAGGGAAATGTCTGAAAAGACATGCTCCATCCACCCTTATCGTCATCTCTGTAGAAATGAATGAAAAATCCCACCAACACCATTTGGGGAGGGCATAAGTACCGTAATCCTTGGACTCGCATCCGGATTAGTCTCATACGCGGCTCAAAGAGTCGAACCCGTGGGGATACCGAGGGGTTCTGATTCATCTCAAAGAAGTAATTAGAATCAGTTTCCAAAATAAAAAATAAAAAATACCACTCATATATATATATATATATATATATATATATATATATATATATATATATATATATATATATATGGCATTATATTCTTGCACCAGTGTTTTTTAGAATATGTATAACTAATTCAGGTAAAATATAAAAACTACATTATTTAAGATTAGAAAAGATATATACATGGTTAATTTTTTTAAAATGTAAATTAATTAATTATGCATAAAATTAGAATGTTATTATAATTATCTTATAATTTATTATTTTAAGTTGTAACATTATTTGCAATTGATTATGAACATATTTTTAAAAAAATTAAATATGTATTTTTTTATTTATATTTTAAATTATGATTAATTAATTATGCATAAAATTGGAATGTTATTTTAAGTGGGACAATATGGAGATCTTTGAAATTTTTAAGTGGGAACTATGAAATTTTGGTGCCAAAATAAATTGGGCTTGCCACCATTTTTTTTGGAATGCTTTTGACTTGCCTAGTTGTTGGTTTTATAACATTGGTTGCTTTACTAGTGTTGCTTTCCTGGACATTTTGTAACTTTGCTTTGGTAAAATCGATTTTTGTTTTTTTGTTTTTTTTTTTTCTACTCTCTCTCTCTCTTCCCCTCTCTTTCTCTATTCTCTCTCGATTCATCTTTTCCTCTTCTGTAAAAAAACTTAACCCAGAATCCCCCTGCTACATCACAACACTACCTTAACCCAGAATCCCCCGGCTACATCACAACACTGCCGAAGAACGTGGGTGCTTTCATCCTTGTACTTGGATCTATCATTGGTTATTAAATTGCAAAATTTGTCATTTGATGTGTCAAATTTTCCCAGGTCCTTTGTGCCCGTTATAGTGATGAGGAATTTTTCAACATTAGATGTAAAGGTAATTCTCATTAGCATTCTACTTGTTATTTATTAAGGACATTGGGCATGTGTCATTTTACTCAAAATTACCAACTGCTGAGGTATGATTTGTTCAATAGTTTCTTTTTCTGGCTTTCTTTTGATTGTGTATTTTGTAAGAACCCGCACCGCTAATTAAGGTAATTAGTGAATTAATTATGATAATTAGGAAATGATTCCATAATTGACCTTAATAATTATTATTGGGCTTAAATAATTATACTGAGTGAGTAAAAATGCTGAAAGTCGTTTTTCGGAAGAAAAGCGCAGATACCGGTTCTGCTACCCGGTATAAATGCGTACCGGAAAAGTATCCCGGAAAATTATAACGAATGCATGATAATTACTAGAATATTATGTAGGACTTGTAAAACAAGTTTCAGGTCAAAATAATGTAATCTGATGCCAGAACTGATACTGGCTATGGAAAAGCGCGTACCGGAAAGGTGCTCCGAAAAATAAAATAAAAATATGACAAATCTTAGAAGAATGTGTAGGTTTAGATTCCAAAGTTTGGGATCAATATCTTTTGCGTTGCTATTAAGGCTAATACTGCGCTTAAATGACCAATTGCCTATTTATATGCATACTAAGGGCACAAAACCCTAATTTTTGGCTGATCAGCCTCCCCCCCTTGTGCTCCTTTGCTGCCTTCTTCACCTTGGAGGCCAAGAAGCCATTTTTCCTCTTGGTTCCTTCATCAAAACACCTTGTGAGGGTGGGTATGTGACTTGTGAGTGTGGAGAGTTGTGTTTGGGAGTGTCCAGCCACTGTGTATGTGAGGGTAGAGGGGCTGAGTTGGTGTTCCTTTGGTGAGAGTTCTTATTCTTGGCTTGTGAAGCTCCAAGAAGCTTCCTTTGTGTTGAAAGGGCCAAGCTTTGAACCATTTTCGCACACCTTTGTGTGGTCTGAGTTGTGGAGCTGTTGGAGAGCTCCAAGAGCACTGCCTATTCTGTTTTTGAGCTTTGGTAAGTTATACCAACTATGATCATGGGTTTAAATGCTTAAAAATGGAACCTTGATGCATGTATTGAGCTAAGTTAATAACTTAAGGGTGGGGTAGGTTAAACACACCTAGAAATGCATGTTTAAGTGCCTTTAATCGGTTAAAAAGTTGAACCTATGGATTGGATATTCACGAAATGCAGAAAATGCATTCTGTCATGAGATATCCGGATATTGTCGGGCAGATATCCGGATATCAGTATCCGGATATGATATCCGGATATCCATATCCGGATATGGGGACAGCAACGAACCTGTTTCGGTAAAAATTCGATATCTTGAGCTACAGAGCTCCAAATCGAGTGCCGTTTGGACCTATGTGTAGCTAACACATAAGGCTATAACCCTGTAAAATTTCGTAACCATTAGATAAGTGGTTTGATCTCAGTATTAGTTTAAAGTCGCGTTTTTGGTGCTGGAAATTCAGTTGGCAGCAGTCACTTTGCGAAAATCATAACCGGAGTTATAGAACTCCGATTGAGACATAAGATATGTCGTTGGAAAGCTTGTGAGGTCTAGTTTAACATATTAAAATCTCAGAATTTTTGGTAAAGAATTACAACTGCAGTTTTAATAAAATGGAACCTTGGGAGTAGAAACTGCATTCTGTCGTGAGATATCCGGATATTTGTCGAACAGATATCCGGATATCGATATCCGGATATGGTATCCGGATATTGATATGCGGATGTGGGATCTGGGTATCCGGATATGGTATATCCGGATATGGTCAGTGTGATATCCGGATATGGCATATCCGGATATGTTCCCTGTATATCCGGATATTCTGGGATTTCGCAGAACAGTAGCTGTGCTGTGTGAACAGTAAGCTATTGGGGGTTTGTGGACCCTAGATTAAGGAAGTTGAACTTCTGTAATTAATGAACTAAGTCAGAATCACATGATTAAGGGCTTATGGCTTTGTTGGAAGCCTTGAGACGTAAAACGTAAAAGAAAGGCGTAGTCTTTAAGTGGTATGCTTGTGTTGCATAAATTAATGATATATTATTGGTCCATATCAGATTGTGATACTGCTGTGTTTGGACTTGAGAGGGGTTGGACTCTTGGCTTGGATAGCTAGCTTGCAAGGTAAGCTTTCGTGTCCTCGGTTTAGCCATTTTGTGGTTCCACCATGTCCCATGGGGATGTGGTTTATGCATGCTGTGTTACATGCTTTGATGTTTTGGAAATGCTGTTGAGCTATTATATGCAATGTGCTTTTATGATATGCATGTGGTGTCCACCTATACGGTAAGCCTGAGTATGTAGTACATACAAGATGGTGAGGCTGTGGGTGAGGTGCAAGCGGTGTTCCTTGTACTCATGTGGGTTTAGACGTATTCCTGCATTTCTCTGGCCAGTAGATTTGATAAACACACATGGCATGATTATCTGCTGCATCGCATAGTTTTGGAACTTATATTGTAAATACTGTTTTTGAACTTATATTACACATGTAAGTGAGCTTGGGGTGGAAGATCCTTGAGGACCCCTTGTCTTACTGAGATTTCTTGTTTAGAGATCTCACCCCACGTTTGGGGACGCTTATTTCAGGTTCAGGTAATGTTGAGGGCTCAGGTGGCAAGAGGCCAGAGCTGAGCTAGACTATTTGTATTTTGCTGACATGATGGATGCTGATTATTTGACTGCTGTTTATGTTTTCCCGCTTTGATTATGATATTATGCTGAGACTGTTGTTGGGCATTGTGCCTTATTTGGTGAGCATGGGGTTTGTCCATGCCACATGGTTTTGTTATTGTCTTTTATTTGAAGTTGTAATTAAAGTATCAGGATTTTGACCCAGGCTATGTGTTGTAGTCCTGTGGCTTTAGATACTCACATTATATTTATATATGAGGTATTTCAGTTAGTTGTCTTGCAATTTACATACAGGCAGTATTTTATGAAATTGATTAAGTAATCAAGTTGGCTAAGGTTAATGACGTCATAATTGAATTAAAGAAAAAGTTATTCCGCATTTTAATTAAGCGTGGCTTAATACGATAGTATGTTAACAATCCGGGTTAACACGGGCTGTTACATTTTGTGGTATCAGAGCACTTTCTAGGGAAAAGCCTGTATGTATTGCAATAACTTAGGATGTTTCATTGCGTGTCTACTTTGCGTTCTCTCTGATTGGTGTGTATTATGATAATGCATATGTGACCACATAGCGTGGGCCTGATCAACTCATTCTTTGTGTAACTTGTGCAGAGTCATGGTGCCACCAAGGAGGAACCCTAGTACGAGCGAGGATCAATCGGATCCTATCCTGGCTGCATTAGCTGAGATGCAGGCGGCCCGACTAGCCGACCAGGAGGCCACGAGATTGGCAAACCAGGCGATGCTGGACGCTATCAGAGATGCGAACAGGCGAGCCACGGCTGAGGTTCTGGAGGAGAACCGGATGGCCAACATGACTATGATGAGGGTCATGTTGGAGGAGTTGAGGGCTGGTCCTGCTGCTGGCCAGTGTCCTCCACCACCTCCACCGCCGCCACCGCCTCCACCTCCCCCTAGTCAACAGGAGGACACCCAGAGTCAGATGGGTGAGGGCAGTCATTTGACGGGGGCTTTGCATACCATCCCCGTATTTGCTGAGGATCATGACGAGATCGACCGCAGGCTGAATGCTTTCCGCAAGCATAAGCCACCTTCTTTCGACGGATCTTATGATCCCATTGCTGCTGCCAGATGGCTACAGGCGTTGGACAAGATCTTCCGGATCATGCAGTGTACCGATCCGCAGAAGCTGATGTTTGCCACTTACATGCTGGAGGGCGAGGCCCATGAGTGGTGGACCAACATTTCTCACGTCTATGAGATGCAGGGCCGTGTGATGACGTGGTCGTTCTTCGAGGAGTGTTTTCTGGGTTAGTATTTCCCGTATGATGCACAGGAGAGGAAGCAAGGGGAGTTTGACCGTTTGGTTCAGGGCTCATTGTCAGTTGACGAGTACCTGGCCAAGTTTAATGAGCTGGTGAAGTTTTCACACTTCAGGATGGCGAGACCTACTCCTACATTCTTGGCTGCTAAGTTCCGCAGGGGACTTAGTGAGGATATTGCTGGTTACTTAGCTGGGTCTGCTTCCAGAGATTTTGGGACACTGGTCCAGCAGTGTCGTGATATTGAGGACTTCTACAGCACGAGTAAGGCCAAGAAGGCCAAGATTGAGGTGCCACAGGGTACTGGTGGTTCCGCTCCCTGGAGGAACAGGAAGTTTGCAAACAAGGGCAAGGGCAAACAGTTGGCGGCTAAGCAAGCGCCAAACCAGTTTAAAAAGACTTTCACTCAGGGAAACACAGCTAGACCTCCTGCTCCCAGATGCTCGGGATGCGGGAAATCACACTTTGGGCCGTGTTCTACCGGACAGTTGATATGCTTCCAGTGTGGCAAGGAGGGCCACTACTCCAGAGATTGCCCGACGGCGAGAGTTGCTGCAGTGCAGGCTGTGCCATTGCAGATGGTTCCTACTGGGGCACCAGCCGTGCCACCTACTACGGGGCGTGTGTATACTTTGGATCGTCAGCAGTCGGACAGAGCTCCGAACCTGGTCAGAGGTACTGTTACCATTGGTGGTTCAGCTGTTGATGTATTGTTTGATTCCGGGGCAACGCATTCTTTTGTTGCTACCCCTATTGCTGTGGGGCTTGAGTTGCCCAGTGATGTGCTTTCTCCACCGATGCGGGTGACCACCGCCACCGGAGAAAAATGTTTGACCTCCACTGTTCATCGCGATGTAGCGTTTCAGTGGGATGGCTGTGACTTCTCGGTAGATCTGATAGGATTGCCAATGGCCAACCTGGAGATTATTCTGGGCATGGATTGGTTGTCCAGAAACTGTGCATTGATTGATTGCTGTGCCAAGAGAGTGATGATGTCTCCGGGTGGGTCCACAACCAGTTCCTCACCGTTCATTTCAGTCCTGCAGGCGAGGAGGGCCTTGAGAGCAGGGGCATTTGGCTATGTCATGTTGGGAGGTTTGGTGAGTGGGACACAGGAGGATCTCACTGGCATTCCTGTGGTGAGGGAATTCCTCGAGGTGTTTCCCGAGGAGATTCCTGAGTTTCCACCGCAGAGGGAGATAGAGTTCTCCATTGACTTATTGCCTGGTGTGGGGCCCATTTCATTGGCTCCATACCGGATGTCGCCACCAGAGTTGGCGGAGCTGAAGAAGCATATTGAGGAGCTTTCAGCGAAAGATTTCATTCGGCCGAGTGTGTCTCCTTGGGGAGCACCGGTCATTTTTGTGAAAAAGAAAGATGGGACCATGCGGTTGTGCACAGACTACAGACAGTTGAACAAGGTGACAATCAAGAACAAGTATCCTCTTCCACGCATTGATGATTTGCTGGATCAGCTCAGGGGTGCTTGCGTATATTCCAAGATTGATCTCCGGTCCGGTTACCATCAGATACGGGTAAAGCCGGAGGATGTCCCAAAGACAGCGTTTCGCTCGAGGTACGGGCATTATGAGTACTTGGTGATCCCGTTTGGACTCACCAATGCACCCGCAGTGTTCATGGACTACATGAACAGGATCTTCCAGCCGTACCTGGATCAGTTTGTGATCGTCTTCATTGACGACATCTTGATTTACTCCAAGACGAAGGAGGAGCATGCTGAGCACTTGAAGATTGTTTTGCAAGTGTTGAAAGAGAAAAAGCTATATGCTAAGCCGTCAAAATGTGAGTTTTGGCTCAAGGCGGTGAAATTTCTGGGTCATGTGATTTCCGCTGATGGAGTTGCAGTTGATCCTAACAAGATTGAGGCCGTGATGGACTGGGAGAGGCCCAAGACGGTTACAGAAGTGAGAAGCTTCTTGGGTTTGGCAGGGTACTACATGAGGTTCATAGAAGGATTCTCCAAGATGGTGCTACCGATGACTCGCCTTACCCGAAAGGAGACTCCATTCGTGTGGACACATGAGTGTGAGGAGTGCTTCCAGGAGTTGAAGGAGAGACTGACTACTGCTCCTGTGTTAGTCCTTCCTGATCCTGCGGAACAGTTTGAGTTATACTGCGATGCCTCTGGAAAGGGACTAGGCTGTGTGTTGATGCAGAAAGGGAAAGCTGTTGCTTACGCTTCAAGACAGTTGAAACCTCATGAGGAGAACTACCCGACTCACGACTTGGAGTTGGCAGCCATTGTTTTTGCTTTCAAGATTCGGAGGCATTACCTGTTTGGCATGAAGTTTGCTGTATTCAGTGACCACAAGAGCCTGAAATATCTGTTTGACCAGAAGGAGTTGAACATGAGACAGCGAAGATGGATGGAGTTCTTGAAGGACTACGACTTTGAGTTGAGGTACCATCCTGGCAAGGCCAATGTGGTAGCCGATGCTTTGAGTCGGAAATCCGTGAGCTTATCCAGCTTGATGATGAGCGACTACGAGGTGATCGAAAGGTTCAGAGACTTGAGAGTGAACTCCTTGTTTGGGGGCGCACTGCTCGAAATGGAAACAGCAGAAGTGATTAATGAGCTGTTGGAAAAGATTAAAGAGGCGCAAGTGCAAAGAGAGTGCCTTGATTATGTGAAGAACCAGGACGGTGTGTCTTGGAACGAGGATGGATTGCTGCTGTTCCAGAAGAGGATTGTTATTCCTCGAGGGCCACTGACCGAAGAGGTTATGGCAAAGGCTCATAAGGGTCGGTTTACTATCCACCCTGGTGCCACGAAAATGTACCAGGACTTAAAGAGAAATTTTTGGTGGCCGGGCATGAAGAAGGACATAGCGGTCTACATGTCCAAATGTCTTATATGTCAGAAAGTAAAGATTGAGCACCAGAAACCGTCTGGTAAACTTCAACCTCTTGAAATTCCACAGTGGAAGTGGGAGAGTATTTCCATGGACTTCGTGGTGGGATTGCCTAAGACTCAGGCTGGTTGTGACTCTATCTGGGTCATTGTGGACAGATTGACCAAGTCTGCCCATTTTCTTCCAGTGAAGGTGAGCTTCACTACAGAGCAGTTGGCCAAGCTATATGTCCGCGAGATTGTGAGGCTTCACGGGGTGCCCAAGAGTATCATCAGTGATAGGGACCCGAAGTTCACATCTCGGTTCTGGGAGGCGCTGCAGGAGGCTTTTGGTACGCAGTTGAGATTGAGTACCGCCTATCACCCTCAGACTGACGGACAGACTGAGCGGACCATCCAGACATTGGAGGACATGCTGAGAGCTTGCATGTTGGAGCAGGGTTCTGCATGGGATAGGTACCTTCCGTTGGTAGAATTCTCGTACAACAACAGTTTTCATGCTAGTCTGGGCATGGCACCCTACGAGGCGCTGTATGGTAGGAGGTGTCGGACTCCTACTTGCTGGTCCGAGGTTGGAGACAAGGAGCTTTTTGGCTTGGACTTTGTCCAAGATACTATCCAGCAGATCCAGATGATCAGGGAAAAGTTGAAGCAGGCGCAGAATCGCCAGAAAAGCTACTATGATGTCAAGCATCGACCACTGGAGTTCAGTGAGGGTGAGCACGTGTTTGTGAAACTTTCACCTGTCACCGGTGTTGGGCGGGCACTCGGAGTGAGGAAGTTGAGCCCTCGGTTCATTGGGCCCTACCAGATCCTTGGTAGAGTAGGACCTGTTTCCTATCGACTTGCCTTGCCTCCGAACCTAGCCAACATCCACGACGTGTTTCACGTGTCTCAGCTTCGGAAGTACATAGCAGATCCTTCGCACGTGGTGCAGCCGGATGATGTGGAGGTTCGGGAGAACCTAAAGACTCCCGTCGGACCACTCAAGATCCTCGATCGAGGCGAGAAACAGCTTAGAAGCAAGATCATTCCGATGGTCAAGGTGCAGTGGACTGGGCGTAGTCCCGAGGAGTGCACGTGGGAGCGAGAGGATGAGCTTCTTCGACAGTATCCCGACTTTCGAGACAGGTATGTTTCTGATTTTGAGGACAAAATCCTTAAAAAGGTGGGGTGAATGTAAGAACCCGCACCGCTAATTAAGGTAATTAGTGAATTAATTATGATAATTAGGAAATGATTCCATAATTGACCTTAATAATTATTATTGGGCTTAAATAATTATACTGAGTGAGTAAAAATGCTGAAAGTCGCTTTTCGGAAGAAAAGCGCAGATACCGGTTCTGCTACCCGGTATAAATGCGTACCGGAAAAGTATCCCGGAAAATTATAACGAATGCATGATAATTACTAGAATATTATGTAGGACTTGTAAAACAAGTTTCAGGTCAAAATAATGTAATCTGATGCCAGAACTGATACTGGCTATGGAAAAGCGCGTACCGGAAAGGTGCTCCGAAAAATAAAATAAAAATATGACAAATCTTAGAAGAACGTGTAGGTTTAGATTCCAAAGTTTGGGATCAATATCTTTTGCGTTGCTATTAAGGCTAATACTGCGCTTAAGTGACCAATTGCCTATTTATATGCATACTAAGGGCACAAAACCCTAATTTTTGGCTGATCCGCCGCCCCCCCCCCCCCCCCCCCTTGTGCTCCTTTGCTGCCTTCTTCACCTTGGAGGCCAAGAAGCCATTTTTCCTCTTGGTTCCTTCATCAAAACACCTTGTGAGGGTGGGTATGTGACTTGTGAGTGTGGAGAGTTGTGTTTGGGAGTGTCCAGCCACTGTGTATGTGAGGGTAGAGGGGCTGAGTTGGTGTTCCTTTGGTGAGAGTTCTTATTCTTGGCTTGTGAAGCTCCAAGAAGCTTCCTTTGTGTTGAAAGGGCCAAGCTTTGAACCATTTTCGCACACCTTTGTGTGGTCTGAGTTGTGGAGCTGTTGGAGAGCTCCAAGAGCACTGCCTATTCTGTTTTTGAGCTTTGGTAAGTTATACCAACTATGATCATGGGTTTAAATGCTTAAAAATGGAACCTTGATGCATGTATTGAGCTAAGTTAATAACTTAAGGGTGGGGTAGGTTAAACACACCTAAAAATGCATGTTTAAGTGTCTTTAATCGGTTAAAAAGTTGAACCTATGGATTGGATATTCACGAAATGCAGAAAATGCATTCTGTCGTGAGATATCCGGATATTGTCGGGCAGATATCCGGATATCAGTATCCGGATATGATATCTGGATATCCATATCCGGATATGGGGACAGCAACGAACCTGTTTCGGTAAAAATTCGATATCTTGAGCTACAGAGCTCCAAATCGAGTGCCGTTTGGACCTATGTGTAGCTAACACATAAGGCTATAACCCTGTAAAATTTCGTAACCATTAGATAAGTGGTTTGATCTCAGTATTAGTTTAAAGTCGCGTTTTTGGTGCTGGAAATTCAGTTGGCAGCAGTCACTTTGCGAAAATCATAACCGGAGTTATAGAACTCCGATTGAGACATAAGATATGTCGTTGGAAAGCTTGTGAGGTCTAGTTTAACATATTAAAATCTCAGAATTTTTGGTAAAGAATTACAACTGCAGTTTTAATAAAATGGAACCTTGGGAGTGATATCTCGCGAAATGCAGAAACTGCATTCTGTCCTGAGATATCCAGATATTTGTCGAACAGATATCCGGAAATCGATATCCGGATATGGTATCCAGATATTGATATCCGGATGTGGGATCTGGGTATCTGGATATGGTCAGTGTGATATCCGGATATGGCATATCCGGATATGTTCCCTGTATATCCGGATATTCTGGGATTTCGCAGAACAGTAGTTGTGCTGTGTGAACAGTAAGCTATTGGGGGTTTGTGGACCCTAGATTAAGGAAGTTGAACTTCTGTAATTAATGAACTAAGTCAGAATCACATGATTAAGGGCTTATGGCTTTGTTGGAAGCCTTGAGACGTAAAACGTAAAAGAAAGGCGTAGTCTTTAAGTGGTATGCTTGTGTTGCATAAATTAATGATATATTATTGGTCCATATCAGATTGTGATACTGCTGTGTTTGGACTTGAGAGGGGTTGGACTCTTGGCTTGGATAGCTAGCTTGCAAGGTAAGCTTTCGTGTCCTCGGTTTAGCCATTTTGTGGTTCCACCATGTCCCATGGGGATGTGGTTTATGCATGCTGTGTTACATGCTTTGATGTTTTGGAAATGCTGTTGAGCTATTATATGCAATGTGCTTTTATGATATGCATGTGGTGTCCACCTATACGGTAAGCCTGAGTATGTAGTATGATATGCTCCCAGCATATATACTTTTATAGATCAAAAAAGCATGGAATCATAAAACTGTGTATAAAGGTGTATATGTAGTGAAATTATTGGATAAAATTTGTCAGACACTCTCTCACTCAAATTCTTCATGTTTATAGGAGAAAAAGGACAAATAAAGGAGCAGGAAAAAAAATCAGACAGAAGCTCCACGCTTCAAGCGTTCAATTCAACGCTTGAAGCGTAGGAAAAAAAACCCCAAGACAGTGAGTCTACGCTTCAAGCGTAGAACCCTACGCTTGAAGCGTAGACAAGGAGAAAAGAGGCAGAAGCTCCACGCTTGGAGCGTGGATCCTGCGCTCCAAGCGTAGGGTTGAGATGGACAGCTGTCAGTTGCGAGGAAAGGAGAATTCTGAGGTGCATAAAAAGGGCACAAGACAACCCTAAAGACTTACTTTTCATTCTGGACAAATCCTAGGTCATTCGGAGGCGGAAGCTCTGGAGATTGGGAGAGGAACTTCTTCTTCTACCTTTCTGTAGTTCTTGTATTTGGATGTTTTTATTTGAATATTGGATTTTAGCCATGATAATGGTTGGCTAGAACCTCTTTGTTGTGGTTAGGGTCACGAACCCTTGTGAACCCCTGATACGATGGATTGAGTTTTATTGATATATTTATCCTTTGAATTTCGTTCTATTCTGATCGTATTGTTATTGTTGTTATTAGATCCGATCAATCTAGTAATTGATAATAAATCTGAGGATTAGGGCCAACAAGAGGAATCTGCGGTCTTTAATCCAGAAAGGGAATAGAACGACGGTATGAACATGATCTAGGGATAGACATGATTCATATTGTAGATGTTTTAATTATCGATCTTTATGCTTGATCTCATATAGGACACCTCAAGGAATTAGGGTTCTATATGAGATTAAAAGGTTAATTCTTCAAGGGATTGAGAATTAACTACTGATACTTTTATCTGATAATTATCTAATTTCACGATATATATATATTGATATTTAACTTAATCCAGAGTAAAAGGTGGGGATCATTGGTAAGTGTTCTCTAACTGCAGCGTTTTTCTCATAAATTCAAACCCTTATTTTATTGGATTCTTGATTATTCAAAAAGAACAAAAACACGTTTTATCTTACAACTCAAATTTCCACACAATCCTGACATTCGTGTCAAAAACCTCTTGGAATATTTAATCTTAAAAAGAATAGTTTAATTGATTTGGACACACTCTCTGTGGATACGAACTTGACTTATCATTTTATTACTTGCGCGATTCGGTACACTTGCCGATTCACGTCAAGTTTTTGGCACCGTTGCCGGGGAGTGTTTTTCTAAAATCAATTAATCTTGATTTTAAAGATTAAATTGTTTTTATTTTATTTTTAATTTTATTTTTGTTTTGAATCTGTGCTACTAATCTTTTCTCTAAAGTTGTATGCAAAGCAGTGCTTTTCTAAGGAGAAGCGAACGAATTGCTCAAAGAGAGAAGGAAAGAAAAAGGGCACAGACAACTCCCATTCCAGTAGCTGAAACCCTATCACTGGAAATACCAGAGATGGCTGCTCCTAATCAGAATGCTGATCCTAAGATGAACACCATTCTCACGCCTATCTTTAACAGGCCCAATGCTGGAATTGTTCCACCAGAACTTGGGAACAATCAATGGGAGCTCAAGTCCAACATCATTCAGTTGGCCGAGAGAGAAAAGTATGGAGGAGAGGACAATGAAGATCCTCACAGATTCGTTGACAGATTTTTACGAATCTGTGACTCTACAAAGCCTCCACATGTCTCTGATGATGCAATACGATTGAGACTTTTTCCTTTTTCTGTTAAGGGAAAAGCTCTTGATTGGGTGGAAAGACAACCTGCTGATAGCATCATTTCTTGGGAAAACTTGTCTGAAAAATTCTTTGCAGAGTTCTTCCCCATGGAGAAATACAACAACATGGTGAATGATATCACCTCCTTCAAACAACAAATGGGAGAGACCATCTGCGCTTCTTGGAATAGATTCAAGGCCCTCATGAGAAAGGTTCCTCATTATAACCTATCTCAAGGGGACCAAGTGAGAATCTTTTTCAATGGTTGTCTACCGGAGACGAAACTGGTTATTAATACTGCAGCAGGCGGTTCTTTGGGTGATAAGCTAGCTTCAGAGTCATATCATCTGATTGACAAGTTAGCTAAAAATGAGAATGAAACATCTTCAAGGACAGGAAAAAGGGAAGTAGTGCCACTCAATGATAATAATGCAATGCTGGCCGAGCAAAAGTTGTTATCACAACAGATGTCTAATCTGAATGCAAAGTTTGAGAGGATGCAGCTTTCTAAAGTTCAAGCAAATGCAGTTGTTCTTGACTGTGAATATTGTCATGAAGATCATGACACCAATGCTTGTCCTACATTGATGTCTTCAGATTCTGCTCAACAGGTGCAGGTAAATGGCATTTGGTATGATCAGCGCCCTAATCAGCAAAATTTCTCAAGGAATCAGAATAATTCTGTTGGCGGTAATAGCTACCAAAGGAAGAGTTATCAAGGTACTGGTTTAGATATGACATCTGACAACTATCTAAAGCCACCACCTATTCCAAAAAGAGAGCCTTCCGACCTGGAGCGTTTAGTAGGAACATTAGCACAAAGTACTAACGCTTTCATGGAAGAGAGTAAGGTTAATCAAAAAAGTACCAATGCTTTCATTGAGGAAAGTAGAGCTGAGTCCAGGAATACTAAAGCTTCAATCAAGAACCTGGAATATCAGGTTGGTCAACTTGCCCAACAGTTGTCTGATAGAGCTCCAGGTACCTTTCCTGGTAATACTACTACCAATCCCAAGGAAAATTGTATGGCAGTTATAACTAGAAGCGGGAAAGTGGTATCATCCCCACCAAAACCTATAGAAGAGGAAGAGAAGGTTGAACAGGAGGAGAAGTCTGAAAAAGAAACTGAAAAGTCTCCTGAAATATTGAAACCGGCTGATGATGTGAAGGAGCCAGCTACTCTTCCAAAAGAAAAATTTGAACTTAGTGAAGAGTATCTTATGAAAATGGCACCTTATCCTGGAAGGTTGAAGCCAGAATTGAAAGCAAAAAGCTATGACAGATTTCTTGAGATTTTCAAGAAGTTGCATGTGAACATTCTGTTTGCTGAAGCATTGGCTAATATGCCAAATTATGCAAAATTCATGAAAGATCTCCTCTCCAGGAAGCATAAGCTACAAGAGTGTCAAACAGTTGCACTTACTGAGAAGTGTAGTGCTATTATCACTAGGAAGTTTCCTCCTAAACTTCGTGATCCTGGAAGCTTCAACATTGAAATTGAAATTGGAGATACAAAGATTGGCAAAGCTTTGTGTGATTTGGGGGCAAGCATTAATCTGATGCCCTTATCTGTCTGTAAGGCCTTGGGGGTTACTGAATTGAAGCCTACTTTGGTTTCTCTTCAGCTTGCTGATAGATCCTTAAGGAAGCCAAGTGGTATAGTCAAAGATGTCCTTGTAAAAATTGACAAGTTCATCTTTCCGGCTGATTTTATTGTGCTTGATATGGAGGTAGAAAATGAAATGCCTCTAATATTGGGTAGACCTTTCCTGGCCACAGCCCGTGCAATGATTGATGTAGAGCAGGGAAAGCTGGTGCTAAGGATGAATGAAGACACAATCACTGTCAATGTCTTTGATGCAATGAAAAGACCATATGATGATAGTGATTGTTTTGAAATTAATGTCTTAGAAGAGGTGGTACATGAAGATAAAACTCCCTTGCAAGAATTGACTGTTGAATTGCAAGAGAGAGATCATATCCCTTTTGAGGAAGACATTAAAGCTGCTGATGAGTTGCTTGAACAGAAGACATCTGACAAAGAAATAGGTGCTCCTAAAGTTGATCTTAAGGAATTACCTCCTACTCTAAAGTATATGTTCCTGGGGGATAATGAAACATATCCAGTGATCATAAATAACAGGTTATCTGCTGATGATGAGATGAAATTAAAACAAGTTCTTTTAAAGCACAAGACTGCTTTAGGATGGTCCATGGCTGATCTAAAGGGTATAAGTCCTTCCTTCTGTACGCATAAAATTCTCATGGAAAATGATATCAAACCTGTAAGGCAGCCTCAGAGGAGATTAAACCCCATGATGAAAGAAGTAGTGAGAAAAGAAGTGGTCAAACTTCTTGATGCAGGTATGATTTATTCAATATCAGATACTGCATGGGTAAGCCCTGTACAAACCGTGCCAAAGAAAGGGGGTGTCACTGTGGTGAAGAATGATAAGGATGAGCTAATCTCTACCAGGACAATTACTGGCTGGCGGATGTGTGTTGACTATAGAAGGCTTAATGAAGCAACTAGGAAGGATCATTTTCCTCTCCCTTTTGTGGATCAAATGCTGGAAAGGTTAGCAGGTCATTCTTATTATTGTTTTCTTGATGGATACAGTGGCTATAATCAAATTGCAGTGACTCCTGAAGATCAGGAGAAGACAGCATTCACTTGTCCTTTTGGCGTTTTTGCCTATAGGAGGATGCCGTTTGGACTATGCAATGCACCTGCTACTTTTCAGAGGTGCAGGTTATCAATTTTCTCAGATATGGTAGAAAAGTTCTTGGAGGTATTTATGGATGACTTTTCGGTCTTTGGCTCTTGTTTTGATGATTGCTTAGGCAACTTATCTAAAGTACTGAAAAGATGCCAAGAGACAAACCTGGTTCTCAACTGGGAGAAATGTCACTTCATGGTCCAAGAAGGCATTGTGCTTGGACACAAAATTTCTAAGGAAGGTATAGAAGTTGATAGAGCAAAATTGATGCTCATTGAAAAACTACCCCCTCCAATTAATGTTAATGGAGTGAGAAGTTTCCTTGGTCATGCTGGCTTTTATAGAAGATTCATCAAGGATTTCTCTAAAATTGCCAAGCCACTAAGTCAACTTCTAATGAAAGACAATGAGTTTGTTTTCAATGATGCTTGCCTTAAAGCATTTAATTTGCTAAAGGAAAAGCTCACTACTGCTCCTGTCTTGGTATCTCCTGATTGGAGTATGCCGTTTGAGTTGATGTGTGACGCTAGTGATCTTGCTATTGGTGCTGTTCTTGGGCAGAGAAGGAACAAACTGTTGCATGTAATTTACTATGCTAGCAAAGTTCTGAATGAAGCACAGGTGAACTATGCAACAACAGAGAAGGAGATGCTTGTTGTGGTCTATGCACTTGATAAATTTAGACCATATCTCCTCGGTGCCAAGACCATCATCTTCACTGATCACGCAGCCATAAAGTATTTGATCTCTAAACAAGATGCCAAACCAAGACTGTTAAGGTGGATGTTGTTGTTTCAAGAATTTGATTTAGAGATAAAAGACAAGTCGGGGATGGAGAATAAAGTTGCTGATCACTTGTCAAGAATCCGAGAGAAGAACCTGCAAGATGATCCTGCTATAGAGATCAACGATTCTTTTCCGGATGAACAAGTCCTTACAATCTCTTTGAATTTGTCTGAAAAACCAATTTTTGCACTGCATGTGGAACCATGGTTTGCTGATTTTGTAAATTTTAAGGTAATCAAGAAAATACCTCCTAATTTCACAAAGCAACAAGTGAAAAAGTTCTTATATGATGCTAGGAGGTATGTATGGGATGATCCATTCCTGTATTTCCAATGTGTTGATGGAATCTTGAGAAGATGTGTATCAGAGTTGGAAATCAAGGGAATTTTATGGCATTGTCACAATTCTGATTATGGTGGCCATTTTGGTGGAAACAGAACTGCCCAAAAGGTGTTGCAAAGTGGGTATTATTGGCCTACACTTTTCAAAGATGCCAGAGAATATGTTGAAAAGTGTGAAAGATGCCAGAAGACAGGGAACATTTCCCGTAAAGATGAAATGCCTCTAAACACTATTATGGAGGTAGAATTATTTGATTTATGGGGGATTGACTTCATGGGACCATTCCCATCTTCCTATTCCAACCAATATATTTTGGTAGCTGTTGACTACGTTTCTAAGTGGGTTGAGGCAACAGCTCTTCCTACTAATGATGCCAAGGTGGTTGTGAATTTCCTGAGGAAGAATATTTTTACCAGGTTTGGAGTGCCGAGAGCAATCATAAGTGATGGAGGCTCTCATTTTTGTAATAAGCAGTTTGAGAATCTGTTAGCCAAGTATGGTGTCAGGCATAAGGTTGCTACGCCTTATCATCCGCAGACTAGTGGCCAAGTGGAAGTTTCCAACAGGGAACTGAAGCGAATCCTTGAAAAGACTGTTAGTATTTCTCGGAAGGATTGGTCGAAGAGACTGGATGATGCACTGTGGGCATACCGAACTGCATACAAGACTCCGATAGGAATGTCTCCCTATCAGCTTGTGTACGGGAAAGCTTGTCACTTACCTGTGGAGCTTGAACATAGAGCCTTTTGGGCTATTAAATTCTTAAACTTTGATGCCACAGCAGCTCTTGAGAAAAGAAAGTTTCAACTGTTAGAGCTTGATGAGTTTAGGAATTCGGCTTTTGAAAGCTCCAGAATTTATAAAGAAAAAGCCAAGAAATACCATGATAGCAAAATTGTACACAAGGAGTTTGAGCCTGGCCAGCAGGTGTTGTTGTACAACTCCCGATTGAAACTTTTTCCAGGGAAGTTGAAATCCAGGTGGACAGGACCTTTTGTGGTTAAAAAGGCCTTTCCATATGGTACTGTTGAAATATCTTCCATGGAGGAAGACAGACCCTTCAAGGTCAATGGCTCTAGGTTGAAGTTCTTCCATGGAGGACCAGTGGTGAAACAGGTTGTGGCCTTGCGCCTTAATTCCATTGCAACTTAAATGAGGTAACCGTCAGGCTCGGGACGTTAAACACGCGCTAGTTGGGAGGCAACCCAACATTTCTATCCTTTTATTTCTATCTTGTTTTCCATTATTTAATTTTAGGTACCCAGAAAAAAAATTTTAAAAAGTGAGAAAGAAAAGAGAAAATCCAGTGAGTCTACGCTTGAAGCGTAGAACTCTACGCTTCAAGCGTAGAGCAGAAAAAAGGAACAGTGGGTCTACGCTCCAAGCGTAGAACCCTACGCTTCGAGCGTAGAAAAGGTGAGTAAACAGAGGCTGAGCGCTCCAAGCGTAGGAACCTACGCTGTCAGCGCAGGAAATTCAAGAGGACAGTAGTCCTACGCTTCAAGCGTAGAACCCTACGCTTGAAGCGTGGGATGGGAATTCGGAAGGTCAGAGGCAGAGGGTCTACGCTTCAAGCGTAGGACCCTACGCTTGAAGCGTAGATGGGGAATTTGGACCGACTGGGGCAGTATGTCTACGCTTGAAGCGTAGAACTCTACGCTTCAAGCGTAGAACAGGGTTTAAGTGCAAACCCTATTTCTTTCCCCCACCCCCCCCCCCCAGCGCCGCGCACACTTCTTCTTCCCTTATTTCCCTTTCTCTCCTTCTCTCCCTCTCCCAACTCACCATTTCCCCCTTTCCAACCACCCTCTCCCACCTTTCACCACACACACACACACACACACCCTCCTTCTTCTTCCCCTTTCATCTTTTCCTTCCCCCATTCTTCCACCACACAACCACCACCACACACACACCACACCACCACCACTCCCACCACCTGTTCATCTTCACCCACATTCACCATACCACCACTGTTCATTGGGCACTTTTTCTTGGGTGCGAAATTTGGGAGTGAGAGCTTTTTGCATAATTTTTTTTTTCATCAAAATGGCTGGAGACAAGGTAACCATCCATTATCTCTTTTCTCATTACTCGATGATGATTGCAAGTGTAGGAGGGGTATGATCTCAATATTTTAAATTGATTGCATGTGGTA
>JAVKPL010006785.1:0-27839 GCA_032173675.1 Gastrolobium villosum
AGTTGTCGTCATGGGAGCATTCCAGATTCTACCCCTCCATCTGGCCGAGTTAATGAACCAATTATGATTTCTGACTTGTCGTCGTCATCATCTAGTGATTCATCTGATAGCACTTTAAATTCAGGTATATCCATCCTCATCTGATCCCCTTTTGTTTTTTCATTTCTAGGTATTAATGGCATGTTCCCCTGAAGAAGATGTAGATGAGTCGGGTTCAACCGAGTCATGTTTTGAGTCTCCCTCTTCTTCCCTAGTTTCTCTATTCCCTTGGGTAACATATGAGGTGTTAAACACTACGTCCGGGATGAGTTCCGATGACGTGGCTAGTCTTCCTGTTGGGCAACTGGAGAATTATGACATCTGCCCTCCCACCGAAGATGAACCAGTTTGTTCTGGAGGGGCAGAAGATGAGTCCTGCTCGTTCTTCTTTTACCGAGACGTGATAACCCAACTCAGTGTTCGATTCCCTCTGACTGAGTTTCAGATGGAAATTCTTAACCATCTGCATATATCCCCCACCCAACTCCATCCCAACGGCTGGGGTTTTGTAAAAGCTTTCGAACGATTTTGTGCATATCTGACGCTCGTACCGTCAGTTTGTGTCTTTTTCTATTTTTTTCAAGTCGTCTCCTGTCGTACCGGTCGCGAACCCCCTGAACGGAAGGGATGGGTTACTGTTCGTGGTATTCCGGGTCGTAGGTTGTTCCGAGTATACACTGACTCCTTTAAAAATTTTAAGGATCAGTTTTTCAAAGTCTCCGCCCATCCTGGAAAGGATGTGTGGTTCCTTAATAACTGTGGGACTAAGGATGTAGAGGGGAAATTTCCCTTATGTTGGTCGTCTGACCATTTCTGGTTTCCCCCTGCTAGCTATCGTTTTAGTGAGTCCGAGTTGAGTCCTTCGGATATTAATACGACAATCGCTATTGGGAATTATCAACAAACCCGACAGCCTGCCAGTGTTGCCTCATTGATTTACAAATCTCAAGAGGAGCTTGACATGGAATTGAGTATGTTCATCCTTGCATTTTTGATTGTCTTATGATGTTTTGTGGCTGTGTCTAATGTTTGTTCAACAGTTCCCGATATGGCAGGTCAAGCTCAAGAAGATCAACCCAGCAAAAAGAATGACCAACCCAGCTGGTTGTCTGTCTTGAGCCGAGCTGCTCCTGTCAAACCCGTGGATCCTCCGAGCAAAAAGCGGAAGATTGTAGAGGAGCAGCTGAAGAAGCCTGTCGCTGAAAAAGCTAAGGCCGTGGTGGAGAAATCAAAGGGGAAGCCGGAGAAGGTTAACCCGATTGCTCCTCTGGTGACCCCGGCCGTCATTATGCCTCCCCCTTCTGCTGGGATTTCCAAGCATGTGTTGTGGAAATCAGGCATTACCAACCCTTTGCGGGAAGCCATTTGTCCCCGGAGATATTTTTCAACTCTTCTCCCTTTACAGCTACGCAAATCAAGGAATCGGAGGACATGGAGATTGGCTGTATGAAGATGTCGGCCATGGTCCGACCTCTACTGTCGCTGAAGAGTGATTACCTCCAGACCTTTAACGACTTAGCTGCCTGCCAGGGAGAGAAGTCGAAGGTGCTGGCTGAGTTGAAAACGACCAGGGAGGCACTGGAGAAGGAAAAGGGGGAAAGAGAGAAGCTTACAAAAGATCTCTCTTCCACCAGGGAGGCTTTGGCTAAGGTCCAGAAGGAGTATAAGGATCTGAAGGTTGTATAAATCTCCGCCCTGTGACTCGGCCACCCCCAGCGAGGATAGAGCGGTGGTGGAAAAGGGCAAGGAGGTCAACACGCGTCCTCCTTCTGCTTCCTAATTTAATTTTTGTAAATTTTGTTAGGGCCTTTTCAGAGCCTCTTTGTAACGAATATTGCCGGTTTATGCCTGGCTTTCATGTATTAATATATGTTCTAACTTTTGATTCACACAAGTTTGATTTATACAACCTGGCCAAGGTTGGAGCATGTTTAAACGGATTCCGATTTTGTCATTTATTTATGACGCATACTTTTTGACTTAGCTATGCAAACTAAACCGGCATACAGATCATTTCGTCATTTGAGACGCGTCTGTGTATAGCTTTTTCCAAGGCAGAGGCAATCATGGCATCTACCCATCCCTTTTGAAAGTAAAAGGTAATAGGCAATTTTGACCTGATCAGGATCGTTGTTGGCAGATTGCAACTCATACCTTGGTTTGTATTCGGTACTAATAACAAATAAAAGTAGATCTCAAATAAGAAATAATTCCTCATTTATTTATTGGTTCGAGTATTACATGAAAAATGCCAGCATATTTGGCTTTTAAATAAAGTCCCTAATAGAGGATAACTTTTACCATAGAATAGGTGAGGGCTGCTCAGCTATAATATGTCTTCAGTTTGTCTGCATTCCATGTTCTTTTAATTGGTTTGCCCTCAATTGTTTCAAGGACATATGCACCCTTTCCGAGTTTATTTTTCACCCGGTAAGGGCCATCCCAATTAGCAGCTAACTTGCCTTCTCTTGCATTGCGGTTACCGATATCTGCTATTCTGAGAACTAAATCATTGAACTCGAAGCTTCTCGGTCGTACCTTCTTATCATGTCTGGCCGCCATATGTTGTTTGGCTATAATATCTCGGCAATGAGCTAAGACTCGAGTTTCCTCGATGAGATCTAACTCGGCAGTAAGCATTCTGCTGTTCTGTTGCTCGCCTTGCGTTATAATATTCATTCGTCTCCAGGAGGTCTCTCCGACTTCAACCGGGATCATAGCCTCACAACCATATGTCAATCTAAAAGGAGTTTCCCCTGTTGATGTCTGGGTACTTGTTCTATACCCCCACAAAATGAAGTGTAGCTGCTGAACCCAACTTCCTTGAGCGTCTGTCATTCTTTTCCGGAGGCCTTCCACGATTATCTTGTTTGCTGCTTCAGCCTGTCCGTTTGATTGTGGATGTTCGACAGAAGCGAATCGATGTTTGACATGAAAGTCCTGCATCAACTGTTGGAAGTTTTTGTCAACAAACTGCGTTCCATTGTCTGTGACCAGTTCAGCTGGTATTCCAAACCTGGAAATTATGTTTTTCTCAAAGAATTTCCGGATTCTAGCCGAGGTGATAGTGGCTACCGGTTCTGCTTCTATCCATTTTGTGAAATAATCTACTGCCATAATTAACCATCTTAGTTGTCCCTCAGCTGCTTTGAAGGGTCCTAAGAGGTCCATTCCCCATTTAAAGAATGGCCAAGGAGCTGATATATACCTCATTTCTTCTGGCGATGAGAGAATATGCTTGGCGTGCTTTTGGCAGCTATCACATTTTTTGACATGTTCTTTTGAATGCATCTCCATAGTTGGCCAGTAGTAACCAGCTCGTAGGGCTTTTCGAGCTAGTGCTTTGCCACCCATATGATGCCCGTTGATGCCTTCATGAATTTCTGACAAGACGTAATCGACATCTTGGTAGCCAAGACACTTTAGCATTGGGGTGTGCAATCCTTTCCTGAACAGTTGATTGTTCACCATTGTGTACTGTGTTGCATCCCTGATTAGTTTCCGAGATTCCAAAGCGTCTTCCGGCTTCGTCCCTTTTTCGAGATACTCAATAATAGGGTGCCGCCAATCTGTCGTAGCTGTAATGATCATTACGCAACTTGGGTTGGGTAGACTTTGCTGTACCACCGTCCTGTGGTTTCCCGGATTCTTTGTACTGGCCAGTTTTGATAATATATCAGCTCGGTTGTTTTCTTCCCAAGGTATATGTTTGATTTGGACCGTATTGAAGTTGGCCATCAATTCTTTTACCTTTTGCAAGTATTTTATCATTAAGGGTCCCTTGGCTTGGTACTTGCCTTCTATTTGAGATGCAATTAACTGGGAGTCAGTGAATACTACCACATGGTTGGCCCCGTGATCTTTGACTTGTAGTAGCCCGGCAAGAAGTGCTTCATACTCGGCTTGGTTATTTGATGTTGGAAAACTCAAATTCAAAGAGTGTTCTATGGTTACCCCTTCTGGGCTTTCGAGTATGATGTCGGCGCCACTCCCTTTCTTGTTAGAGGATCCATCTACAAAGACTTTCCAAGCGTTGCCGGCTTGGTCTTGTTCTTGGTGTGGTGACGTCATCTCCATTACGAAGTCGGCCAAGGCTTGTGATTTAATAGCCTTCCGACTTTCATAACTAATATCAAATTCACTTAGCTCGATTGCCCAACTGGCCATTCTTCCAGCTAAGTCTGGTTTGTGCAATACTTGCCTAACCGGCTGGTTAGTACGGACTCTGATCTGGTGTCCCTGGAAGTAGGGTCGCAATTTCCTTGCTGTAACTAGCAGTGCATATGCTACTTTTTCCAGTTTTTGGTATCGTAATTCAGCACCTTGTAGCGCTCTACTAATGAAGTAAATTGGCTTTTGATCGCCCTCTACCTCCTTGATCAGGACCGCGCTCACGGCTTCCTCGCCCACGGCCAAGTATAAGGTAAGGATGTCTCCTAATTCGGGCTTTGTTAGTATCGGCGGGGTCGATAAGCATTGCTTCAACTTAGCAAACGCTTGTTGGCATTTCGGGTTCCATTCTTCCGCTGCTTCCTTTTTCAGCAGCTTAAAGAAGGGGAGGGCATTTTCAGCCGATTTAGGCAGAAAACGTGTTAACGCCGCGATTCTCCCCGTCAGTTGTTGTACCTCTTTTTTGTTTCGTGGCTCCTTCATATCCAGAATCGCTCTGCATTTCTCGGGGTTTGCTTCGATTCCCCGGTGAGTTAACATGAAGCCCAAAAACTTGCCTGCCGGAACACCAAATGCGCATTTGGCCGGGTTAAGGCGTATACAATACGCCCTGAGTTTGTTGAAAGTTTGTTCCAAATCCTTAATGTGCATGGTTGCACAAAAAGATTTGACAATCATATCATCAATGTAGACTTCAACATTTTTTCCCAGCTGATCCTCGAAAATTTTGTTCATCATTCGTTGGTATGTGGCCCCTGAATTTTTCAACCCAAATGGCATAACATTATAACAGTAATTTGCTTTCTCAGCAATGAAGGCAGTTTTTTCCTGGTCCTCGGGATACATTGGGATTTGGTTGTACCCGGAATATGCATCCATGAAGGATAGGAGTTGAAAACCGGCCGAGTTGTCTACCAGTTGGTCTATGTTGGGCATTAGGTATGAGTCCTTGGGGCAGACTTTGTTTAAATCTGTATAGTCAGTACAAACCCTCCACTTGCCATTTGGCTTTTTGACCATCACTACATTTGCCAACCATGTCGTGTATTGAACTTCTCGGATGAAGCCGGCCTCTAAGAGTTCCTTGACGTGATCTGCCAAAACTTGTTGTCGTTCGGGCCCTAACTTCCTTTTCTTTTGGGAGATCGGAACTGATCCCGGGTAGACCGCCAGCTTGTGGCAACAGAATTGTGGGTCAATACCCGGAATTTCTGACGAAGTCCACGCGAAGACATCCTTGTTGTTCCTAAGAAACTTAGCAATCTCTATTTTAAGTAAAGGATCTGTGGATTTACCAATTCGTGTGTATTGGCCGGGCTCGTCTCCTAGTATCAAATCTTCCAGCTCTCCATCGGGTTCCGGTCGTGGAATTGTTTCTTCTCTCATGTCAAGTTCAACGACATTGACTGACTTCCCTTTATGTGAGGACACGGGATCAGTGATGTGTTTATCTCCTGGGTGAATTCGAGGGGGGTTCAGTGTCTCTTTAATTGTGTCAAAATAACAGCCTCGAGATTCCTTCTGATCACCGCAAACTGTGATAATTTCATTGTTGCTACTCACCGTTTTGATCTTCTGATGCTTGGTGGAGACCATCATGTCCCACTGATGTATTGTGGGTCGACCTAAGATTATATTATATTCAGAGGGAAAATCGGCTACTATGAACCGCACGCATTCTGATTTGAACGCGTGTTTTGTTCCCAGTGTTAACCTTAGATTTATATATCCTTTCGGAGTGGTGTGTTTTCCATTAAAGGCTATTAGCTCTGTTCTGCAAGGGTGAAGATCTTCCTCATCGAGATGCATTTTTTTGAATGCGTCCCGTAATATAATGTCAGCACTGCTTCCGGCATCCACGAAGATTTTTCTAACCCGACAATTGACTAAAGTTCCAGCGATGACTAACCCGTCAACGTGTCCTGGCATGACCCCCTGCATATCGTCCTTTGTGAAATATAGCAAAGGAGGATCTGGATTTTGTTGAGTTTATTTGAAAGTGGGGTGGTCCCTAATGGAGAGAACTTCCTTAAATATTTTCGTCTTGCATTCATCGTGTCACCGCCACCCGCAAGGGCTCCACTTATTACATTGCATTCAAAAGCTACCTCCGGGAATTCGTCGTGGTGGGGTCCTTTTGTGGAGGTGTTATTTTCTGGGGCCTTGTTTTTCGGAGGCGGGCTCCTGTTTCTCTTTCTATTGTCAAACTTTCTTTTACCATTTTTAGCCCCTTGTGTTTGGATCATATACTGTCTTAGCCGGCCATCTCGTACGAACTTTTCAACTGCATCCCGGAGATCCCAACATTGATCAGTTGTGTGATCGGGTCCATCGTGAAATGCACAACACTTAGATTTGTCTAGCCCCCCCTCTGTTAAATATAGGCCGAGGTCTGTCCACCTTTCGCATTTCCGTCATGGCCACTTCTCGCCATATTTGTGATCACGGGGCATTCAGTGGTGTATATTTGTCATATTTCCCCACACAATCTCGGGAGTCAGGAATTCGAGTTCTGTTTTCCTTTTTCCGGAAATCGGCCTGATTCCGGTGTTGTGGCATCGGGTTTTTGTCTTTCGGACTTATTCCCTTTTCTTCGTCTGGCTGAGCGTTTGCTATCTCCATTTGCTCGAGTTCTAAGTATTTCTTAGATCGAGTTCTAAATTCTTCAAGTGTTTTCACAGGGTCTTTGTAAACCGACTTGGCAAGCCTGGAAGATCCGTCCAAGCCGGCCACAATGAGATGAATGTGAACGTTCTCTGGTAAGTTAGGCACCTGTAGGGCAGCATCTTTGAACCGATTGAGGTATTTTTGGAGTGTTTCCCCGGGATTTTGACGTATTTTGCCGAGTGCAAATTCGGATTTGGGATGCTTTTTGCTCGTGGCAAAATTAAGGAGGAAACGCTGTCCGAATTCGTCGAATGAGCTGATGGAATTTGCAGGAAGGGTGGAGAACCATGCTTGCGCTGCTCCTGTCAAGGTAATGGCAAATATCCGGGATATGAGGGGTTCATCAATCCCTCTGATATACATGTCGGTATCGAAAGCATCTATATGAACTTGTGGGTCCTGGCTTCCATCATACTTTGGCAAGCGTGCAGAATCAAAATCCTCCGGGAAAGGAGCATTCAAGATCGTGCTTGTAAAGGGACTGTTGTTGTATTGTCCCTTACTATATCTTCTCTTATACGAACCGGGTTCAGCTGTATGCCGAACTTTCTCGGGACGCACCTCCTCCTGGTTCCTTGGAATGCCCGTTCCTATTGGAGGAACCGGGTTTGTGACTTGTGGAGTTGTGGTTTGTCCTGCTACTGCTACGTTGATGTCGTCTTGTGCAGGGTTGGGTTCATTTTGGGTCTGATTCTGTTGAGATAGGTGGCTTCGTTCGCCATCCTGCCGAGGTTCGATTATTCCTCTCAATCGACGTTCCAAGTCACGGATCCCACGTAAATGTTCTTCTCGCATTACGCGAAGATCGTTGACGATTGGTGCGGTCCTCCATTTCCGTCATGCGTTGTAGAACGGCAATAAGAGCTGTGTGAGCCAGCCGGGATTCAGGATCGGTTGATTGGACAATATTGCCATCCAATTCTTTAGTAGGCATGGATGGGTTCGTCCTAGGGGGAGCCAGAGTGTCTGGCTGACGTTGCTCTTGCCTCATAGGAGTAGAAGCAGAGTCGGATACGTCTTCACTGAGGTGGACACGATCATGGTTCACAACGTCATCCAACCGGTTCTGGGGTTGGTTGATCTCCTCCAAAACCGGTTCCAGTGGTGGATTGGGCTGACTGTTGCTTCTTGTGTGAACCACCATTACGTGGTCGTGGGTTCGGTCCCTACAGACGGCGCCAATGTTCTGTCCTGAGGACAAAGATGTTCAACCCTTATCAGGCTGATTGGTCACTCTGGATCGTATAGCCTTGATTAGGGGTATCTATTAAGAAGATATCCCTAGACCTAGCTTGATCTCTGGAAAGAATATGACTGTGGTGTCAGTGTGGTGAAAGTGATTAATTATGTGTCCTTTATCGTCGATGAGCCCTCTTATTTATAGGGGCTACCTCTGGTTTGAAATGTGGAGCTGAGCTGTAATGGCGCGGGGGCCATTACAGCCTGGTCGGCCGTTACTGGGTGTAACGTGCCGAACGTTATGCTTCCTTAATTACGATCCGTTTTAAGTATTTACCTGGAGTAACGTACCGAGTTCGAGTTCTGCCGGGTTGATATGATGGGCCTGTTAGTGTGGGCCTTCTTACCGGGTTGCTAAGGCGGACCGACTTCGTGTGCCTTTCACATAGGTCCATAACAATGTTATAACTATGTTCTCCCGGGAGAACATAGTTAGAAATAATGGTTGTAGATAAGCTTATCTAAAGTGGCTGTATAAATGTTTACCCCTTGTATATATCATATTCTAGTGTTGGGATGACATCCTATGAAGGTTTATATGGCAAAAAACGTAGATCATATCTATATTGGCATGTAGTGGGAGAAAGAAACTACAACAAAATATTGTTCAAAAAGTTTTAGAGAAAATTAAAATCAATCAACCAAATGATGATAGTTTAATTGGTGTCAAGAAACCGAGTAGATAGGTGTGAGAACATGTGTTCGATCCTCCCTAGTACCATTTTTGATAAGGATTTAAAGCTTTAATTCCGGAACCTGTCCCAAATCAGACTAGTCGTGAAGTGATGAACCGAATAAAATATTTAAAAAATAAAATAAAATTAATAAGGGATAGGTTACTTACAGCCTAGAGTAGGAAGATAAATTATTCATATATATATATATATATATATATATATATATATATATTTTGTGAAAGAAATTATTCATATTTTAACCCCGTGATGAGAAACCAATTAGGAAACCTTGTTATTATTTCGGTACCCTTGATCTCAAATATAACATCTTGTTTTGAAATTTTAAATTGTAGTGTTTTATTCAATGTTATTAAAACCGGCCCGGTTATTGACCCGGTCGAGGTACCGGGTCACTAGGTCACTGGTTTAACCGCATGATCCGGTGATTATATATAAATCTATAATTTAAAAAAATTACAAATATACTCATATAGCCAAAAAGAATCATATAAATTCTAAATATTTTAATATAAAAAATAATAAATTATACATTATTGTCCAATAAAGGATCAAACAAACACATAATGCTTGTTATATTGGTGTTTCGGGTTCGGTAAATGACATCTTTAACTATCAAATCAAAATTTCCTACATAGTGTATAACTGAGATAATATTAGTACTGTAGGTAAATAACTTATGTAAGTCAATAAGTAACAGATCACTCAAGTATGTCAATTATGATTTATTTTTTTGGAAAACTTTTTTTTTTTAAATATTTTTTTTAAACCCGGGCTGGGTCACTGGTTAACCGGCTGGGTCACGATTTTTTCATCAAAATCGGTCGGGTCGCACCGGGTCGTACCAGGTCTAATACTTGACCGATCCAATATGATAACCGAACTGGTCAGATGACCGGTTCACCGGGTTCCGGGTCAACCCGGCCGATCTAGTCCGGTTTTCACAACAATGGTTTTACTTGAACTATATATACTAATCCTTCAAACTTGTGCTTCTTTATGATATTTTTTAGAGTTTTTTTATTTAAAATGTACTAATTATGTAAATATACTAATTACGGAATACACTAACGTGGCTTACATGTATTAAATCCAGCTCTTTACAAATATACATTCTTTTTTACCCTATTCCATTTGTTAAAATATGTACGCTTTATATATTCAAGATTCTTGATACTCCTTTATCTATAGCAGAAAAAAAAATTCAAACTTGTGCTTCTTTATGATATTTTTTAGAGTTTTTTTATTTAAAATGTACTAATTATGTAAATATACTAATTACGGAATACACTAACGTGGCTTACATGTATTAAATCCAGCTCTTTACAAATATACATTCTTTTTTACCCTATTCCATTTGTTAAAATATGTACGTTTTCTATATTCAAGATTCTTGATACTCCTTCATCTATAGTAGAAAAAAAATTGGACTCACATGGAATCAATTATGAAAGGATGGATAGAATAAATGCGATTAAGTGAGTTATTTGTTTCAAATCTTCATAAGTGAGGTACATTATTTTTAGTATTACGGGAATACTAAAATATATTTTCCTGTTATCACTCCCACTACTTACGTGAACATTATGTATAAAAAGAAGAACGGTAGAGACTTCAGATACGTGTGCATTAACAAAGATAGTGGAAATAATAAATATTTCCTATATTAGAAGTAGGGATTTGATTTTTTCATGTTGTATAAGAATTCAATTCTCATGTTGTGACTCAACTAGTGGTGGGTCCCACACTTATTAAAAAAAAAAAAGCTTTGCACGCAAATCGAAAAGTCACAACATGATAATTGAATTCTCATGCAACATGAAAAAAATATTTTCCCGTATTAATGGAAATAATATTCCTTGTGATAGCAGAAGATGAGTGAATTGTTTAGGTGATGGAGATAGGTTATGTTTCCATATATTGATGGAGTGTAATATCTCAATTGTAAGACCAAGGGATAGTCACCGTGAGTTGTGTCTGAGGTTGAGAATTAAAGGGGATGTAAGGGCACAATAACTATGCCTAGAAATATTACGTTGAATGTGTCTTTTCAATGGCTAAAGTGGGGTATAAATAAGTGAAAGAATTCCTTCGCTATGAGCCATAACCATTTTTTTTTCTTTATGGGTCCCATTGTGTGTCTGAGGCAAATATACTTACATGATGTGTGAGGTGTACGGGATGGGAGTAAGATCCTCTCTAATAAGAAATCTATTTGGCACCAATATTGACACTCCGACACGTTAATTTTAAATAATGTTAGATTTTGACACGTTAGGATATATTTTGATATTAAATAATATTTTTAATTTATGTAGTGTATAATTTATTTAATATTTAATAATTTAACAAAAAATAAAATTACATTTATAATATTAATTAATTTTGCAAAGAAACATAAAATATCCTAAATATTTATATTAAACTCAATAAAATGATAACCGTAATCCAACGAATCTAATAGTTGGAACTAAAAATTCAAAACAAAGTAACATTTGAATTTTTTTTTTGAATTTTATAACGCGTGTTGAAGTGTCAGAGACGAAGTGTCAGAGAGTGTCGGATACAATACGTCATGAAATTGTTGATATATAAGTGTAAAAGCTATCTGTCGTATATTAATAGATGGTCCATTGAATTGGGCCAATGTAATGGGTCCAAAACAATGAAGAAATTGACCGCGAAAATTAAATGACATCCATATGTGACCATATACGTGGCATGGAAAGAAAGACAAATTCAATTATGCATTTATTGAGGTGGTTGAAATACATGTGGAAGAGGAGGATTGGAGAAGAGAAGTGAGAATTGAGTACATGAAAAGCTTGGAAAGGAGGTGATGGACTTCCTTTTTTACTCAGCTTTATTCTTTAATTTTGGTGCTAACTACTAATCCAGAAGGAGTATGAGAGAATTTTCTGTTATGGAAATCTCTATTCGTTACTAATACCATATGAGTAATAGTGACATATATACTTGAGGGATTTGTAATTTTAAATTAATAATATGAGAAAAGATATTCTTACTATCAAAATTTTCTACTACCAACTTACTACCTATCTAATCACCATTGGATCAACATTTTCTCTTTTTTCAAAAACTTTTTAGCATTCTCTCTCTTTGATTCAATGGTGATGAGATATGTAATAAATTAGTAGTAGAAAATTTTGGTAATAAGAATATCCTTCATCTATAGCACATTTTTTACACTATCCTATCAAATAGTATAAGAACTACCAATCTCGAGAGCTTTAAATGGTAAATACACAAATGGAGGCATGAATAGAGGCTTTGAGAGAAATTTGGGTTATTAGATCATGACGTCAAGAAGGAGTTTGAAAGATGGAGAACAAAGAGCCAAGAGGGATGAACAGTTATTATGTGACAAGTCGTAATATTCGTAAATCGTAAAGAAGACTCATGGAGAAGGATGGTGATACCCATCTTCTCATATGATGATGCCTATGGATGGTTCAACCATATGGAGCATAATTAGTAATTTTTATTTTATTTTATTTTTTTAAGAATAAGAGCATTATTATTAGATTAAGAATAAAGGAACTGTGGATTTAGCTATAAGGTTGAGTCCACACTACAATACTACCCTTGCGAGGTTTGGGCCTAAGTTCAGCAGGCCAGTGATCTATCATAAAGATCTTAATAACCAATAACCAAGGGGCTTTTTTTATTTTTTATTTTTGATGGACAGATCAAGGAGACACTAGTTTTTTTACAATTCATATTTATGATTAATTATGGAGTCTGAAGCTTCTATTTATATATAAGTCTACATAAGCAAGATAGCAAAGAAAAATACATTTGATTGAGTGGTGTGTCAACACTTTCAAAATTGAGTAAATGGCTCATTCATCTTATGCAAAGAGGGCAAAACTTGAGAAGCGTGAGTACTGCTCCATCAACACCCTTCCAGATGACATATTATTAGATATATTTGCAAGAGTGGCGGCACGTTAAATCCGTGACATATGTAGCGTTGAACAAAGTTGTAAGGATTTTCTCTATATTGGAAGGGACAATTTTTTGCTGATGCGCGCAACGGATGTTCTCCTTGGTATAGAGTGGTAGGACAGAAACTTCTACAATAGAGGAAAAAACTAGACGCACCTTGACTGATGAAGTTGAATAATGAATTTATCTTTTTGCTGTTGTTGAAGTATGCTTTGCACGAACAAAATTTTAATATTCCTTTCAGTTTGAGAAAATATGGAAGTAAAAGAATTTAAAGTTGTCTATTATGTACTTATTATTTAATCAAAATTTGTGTAGTTTATATTTAAAAATCATTTGTGAATGTTATAGGTTTTTAAAGTTCACGTGACAAGTGTGTTTTTTGTTTTTTGTTCCTTCATGTTTATACCACCATCACAGTATCGTTTAGAATTTGATAGCAAAATGTATGTATTGATTTACCAATGCGACGATTAACCACGACGGCGACAAGAATTCCCCCCCCCCCCCCCCCCCCCCCCCCCCCCCCCCCCGGGCACCGCACGGGTAATTCATTAGTTTCAACAGAAAAAGAAATACAGCTCTAATCGTGTCTATATATAAGTTCAGGCAATTCCATTTAGTATTGATAATGAAGAGCGAGATGTTGACATGAAAAATGAAGTAGAAAAGGGAGAAGAATAGGAAACAGAGGGCAGAACTTCACAGTTATCTATGATTATGAATAGCCTTATAAGAATGACTTAATCAAAAAATCTGAAGTTATCTGAGAATAGTAAAATAATAAAAAAATGTGGTCCTAGTTGACTGTCATGCATCGAGTGTGTGCATATATATATATATATATATATATATATATATATATATATATATATATATATATATATGTAATATTGAGAGAAAGATGTTATACTTGTTACCAACTAAGTTTACCATTTAGGAGAAATGCATTCCACTTGCACAATTTTTTCATCTCATAAGAAAGAAAAACAAAATATCTCAAAGTTTGAAAATTTCAAGTGCTTATGCATTAGGTGACTTGCATTGCATTTTACATAATCTTTGCCTATTACAAAAAATCTTAAAGTTAAAAATTTTAAGATTTCCTACATACATTGCATCATCATTGCATTTCATAGAAAAATAGAAAGAAAGAAAAGTGATAAACACTATAGTTTTTTACTTTTCGGGCACTCATGCTCAAACCCGTTCAAGCCAGGTCTACTGTCCCGCACCTCTTTATTTTTCAGCTAAAGTAGGGTTAACTCTCCCGCACCTTTACTTTTCCAGCTAAAGTCGAGTCCATTCTCCCGCACTTTTATTTTTCCTGCTAAAGTTGGATCCACTCTCCCGCATCTTTATCTTCTCAGCTAAAGCGGGTCCACTCTTCTGCACCTTTACTTTTCCAGCTAAAGTCGGGTCCACTTTCCCTCACCTTTACTTTTCCATGCTCAAGCCAGGATTACAACCCTGCTAACCATTTACCTTTCAAGTTCAGGCCAGAATTACGGCCCCGCCACTTGATTACATTTCAAGCCCAAACCGGGTCCCCTGTCCCACACTTATTTATTTTCCTGCTTAAGTCGGGATCCCTATTCCACATTTATGTTTCCTGTTCAAGATGAGATCCTTGTCTTACACTAGTTTATTTCTTATGTTCAAGTCGGGTCCCCTATCTCACAATTGATTATTTTTGGATTAATTTAGCCGCAACGATTTATTAATATCATAGTATTTTTAGGGTCATTTTAGTTGTGACGGCTTGATGACCCAAAATTGAATGCCAGGTCTATTGTCCCGCACCCATTTATTTTTCCAGTCTAAGCCAGGATCTCAGTACTGCATATGTTTACCTCCGAGCCTATGCGCTCGCCATTGTTTATCTTTACACCTTAATATCCACCACCTCATATGCTTGCCAGACAAAAATTAGGATTCACATCTTTACTTATTCTTTACAATGATAAACCATTGTTATTCATATTCTTATGTAAAATATAAGTAAATAGGGGAAAGTGTCAACACCTATTTTTGTCTTATATTTTGTAGTAGATGAGAGTCATTACATAAAAAAAGTCGCAGCAAGTAAAGAGAATGAGCAAGTCTTATTCCGACTTTGATATCTCTTTCATCCACCGTCCGATCGAGCTGAAATACTTTTAGCTAAAAAATGGTGGATTTATTGATTGGATATCTGTAGCATTCTTAGACAATTTAAAACCAAACCAGTTCTCCTAGAGAATTCTACAGCAAGCAGCGACTTTGCAAGAGCCATCTCTCTCAAATGAACTGTTAGATCAATCTCAAATTTGGTCGACGTTTCCCCCCTCTCAAGATACTTCAATCTGACTAGACGATTTTTGAGCTGAGTCCCCTAGTGTTAGATATAAATTTCAGAAGATGGTTCGCTTGCTTGTTAGAACAACTACTGTTTCAAGCAGTAGTTTTGAGCTATGTAGCACCGATACCGACACGGGACACGTGACACGATACGACACGACACTCCGATACGTTAATTCTAAAAAATGTTAGATTTCGACACGTTAGGACACGTTTTGATATTAAATAATATTTTTAATTTATGTAGTGTATATTATATTTAACATCCAATAATTTAACAAAAAATGAATTTAAACTTATAATATTTATAAATCTTGCAAAGAAACATAAGATATCCCAAATATTTATATTAAACACAATAAAATAGTAATTGTAATCCAACGAATCTAATAGTTGGAACTAAAAAATCAACGCAACGCAACCTTTAAACCTTTTTTTGAATTTCTATAACGAGTGTTGAAGTGTCAGAGTGTCCGAGAGTGTCGGACATGACACGTCAAGATTTTTGAAGTGTCGGTGCTTCATAGGTTTTGAGAGGGTCATCTGCAACATCATGTTCCAGACTAGTTTGTTATCATACAATATGGTACTAAGCACATCGTGATTTAAATCATTAAGAGAAAGACTTTATTATAACAATCACAATTACATCTAAGGCTTTGTTTGGGAGTTTGGAGGGGAAGGGAAGGAAGGGGATCTGTAACATCCCGTCTCGAGCCGGTTCAATTAACATACATATGATACAAACAGAAACAGTGGAAGACTTAACATACGAAAATACGAGCTGACTTTTTTTTCCTTTTTCATTAATCTTAATTCACATGATATCTCACATTGCATACTTCTCCGTATTTGACGAAGACGAAAATCGGGCAGAGTAACCTCTATAAATTGGACAACTGGGGATTTGTCAATCACACTCTCAAAGTTCCCTGATAAACAATTTATACTATATATAATTTTAGAAATACCATATATCTATAAAGGACTATATACCCATCCATGGGTGCATGCATAACTGGCTCCATGCCATTATGTCTAACAACATACATATTTCAGCACATGCACATATCTGAATACACAAATGTACATGCATCAAATGTGAACACATGTACAAAACATATACAACAGTACATATTCTCAAAAAATAACATCTATAATAAATAGTAGCGTCCGGCCACCCAGAACTCCATATCCTCATACTAGTACCTCTAGCCATGGGTAATGTCCTTGTCCCATGAGGGTTCTTCAATTAACTGTGTTCCTGAAATCATATCCCAAAACGGGGTTAGAGACGAATCTCTAGTAAGCTCCAGGTTTATAGAGAACTCTCCATACCCTGGGCTCACTACCTGCATGACAGTCAGATACATAATATACAAAACATCATATATCATACTATACTAAACATATCTCGTATAACATATCATATAATCAAATATCATAACTAAACAAAGCATATACACAAATCTTATAAGAGACGTACGCAGTCATTCCCAAGGGATGACCCCAAGCAGAAATCAACGCACGTAACAAATATCATATACAAAAATCATCACAATAATCACATCAGAACAAAGCATATCATATCATAGATGTACGTAGTCATTCCCAAGGGATGACCCCAAGCAGAAATCAACATACATGTTCCTAAGGGAGGACCCTAAGTGTAAGAACCCGCACCACTAATTAAGGAAATTAATTGATTAATTGTGTTAAATTAGAAAATGATTCCATAATTGACCCTAATAATTATTATGCGGCTTAAATAATTGTAATAAGTGGGTAAGAATGCTGAAAGTCGCTTTTAGGAAGAAAAATGCAGATACCGGTTCTGCTAGTCGGTATAAATGCGTATCGAAAAAGTATCCCGGAAAATTATAATATTTGCATGATAATTACTAGAATATTATATAGGACTTGTAAAACGAATTTCAAGTTAAAATAATGTAATCTGATGCCAGAACTGATACTGGCTATGGAAAAGTGCGTACCGGAAAGGTGCTCCAAAAAATAAAATAAAAATATGATAAATCTTAGAAAAATGATTAGGTTAAGATTCCAAAGTTTGGGATCAAGATCTTTTCCGTAGCTATTAAGGCTAATACTGCGCGTTTAGTGGCCATTTCGCTATGAATACCTATACTAAGGGCAAATTGCCCTAGAAAATAGAAATCTTGCGTGGGTGTTGGTGCTGGTCAGCTGAGTTTGGAGTTCTTAGCCTTTCTTCACAATTTTCTTGACCAAGAGATCACCTTTACTTGTTTCCTTGCAACTTTGAGCTTGTAAACACTTGTGTCTAGTGTTGTGAGTGTGAGGTGAGCTTCTTTTCTGAGTGTAGAGGCTGTGGGAGGTGTGTCTTGTGGGCTGAGTTTCTGTTCTTGGTGGTTATGAGTTGAAGGGAGTTTTATCTTGGTTTGTGGTAGTCCAAGTGGTGACTTTTGGTGTTAAAGGATCAACCTTTCTCACCATTTTCGTGCACCTTGTTGGACCTGAGTTTTGGAGCACTTGAGAGAGCTACAAGAGCATCATCCACCTCTGTTTTGGCTTGTGGTATGATCACCTACTTTGAACTTGAGTTTTTATGCTTAAAAAATTGGAACCTTGATGCATGTAAAGGCTAAAAGATCATAACTTAACGTTGTGTAATGTCAAACACTCCTAGAAATGCATGCTTTAGGGTCTTTAATCGGTAAAAACCCAACCTTGGATGTATATCTTCATGAAATTGCAGAACTGCATTCTGTCGTGAAATATCCGGATACTTGTCGAGCAGATATCCGGATATTGATATCCAGATATGGTATCCGGATATGGTCAGTGAGATATCCGGATATTGCATATCCGGATATGCCCTGAGGAATATCCAGATATTCTGGGATTTCGAAAAACAGTAGCTTTACTGTTTATACAGTAGGCTATTGGGGGTTTGTGGACCCTAGATTACGGAAGTTGAACTTCTGTAATTAATGGACTAAGTCAGAATCGTGTGATTAAGGGCTTGTGGCTTTGTTAGAAGCCTTAAGAGGTAAAACGTAAAGTAAAGGCGTTGTCTTTTTATTGTATGCTTGAGATGCATGTTTATTGATATGTTAATGGTTCATAACAGATTGTAATACTACTGTGTTTGGACTTTGAGCTTGTGGCTTGGATAGCTAGCTTAAGAGGTAAGCTTTCGTGTCCTCGGTTTAGCCATGTTGTGGTTCCACCATGTCCCATGGGGATGTGGTTTATGCATGTTGTGTTACATGCTTTGATGTTTTGGAAATGATATTCAGCTATTATATGCAATGTGCTTTTATGATATGCATGTGATGTCAACCTATACGGTAAGCCTGAATATGTAGTACATACAAGATGGTGAGAATGTGGGTGAGGTGCAAGCGGTGTTCCTTGTACTCATGTGGGTATAGACGTATTCCTGCATTTCTCTGGCAGTAGATAGCGATAAACACACATGTCATAGATATCTGTTGCACTGCATAGTTTTGGAACTTATATTGAATTACTACTTTAGAACTTATATTGCACATGTAAGTGAGCTTGGGGTGGAAGATCCTTGAGGACCCCTTGTCTTACTGAGATTTCATTGATTAGAGATCTCACCCCACGTTTGGGGACGCTTATTTTAGGTTCAGGTAATATTGAGGCCTCAGGTGGCAGGAGGCCAGAGTTGAGCTAGATAGTGCTGATTTATATGTTGATTGTACCTGTTGATGATATGTTGTTAGCTTCATTTATGTTTATGGAGCTTTATGTTGAGACTTGTTTGGTTATGATGTTTATTTGGTGAGCATGGGGTTTGTCCGTGCCACGTAGACTTGTTATGTCTTAGTTTTATTCGATGTTGTAATAATGTATCAAGATATTGACCGGACTACGTGATGTAGATCCGTGATTTTAGAAACATATTTATCTTTATGTTATGAGGTATTTCAGTTAGTTGTCTTGCAATCTTCATACAGTCAATGTTTTTATGAAATTGATTAAGTAATCAAGTTGGTAATTGATAATGACATCATAATTGAAAAGAAAAAGAATATTTCACATTTTTAATTAAGCACTGCTTAATACGATGTAATGTTAATATTTCGGGTATACACGGGGTGTTACACCAAGCGGAACCAAAAACATATTAGAGATGTACACTATCAGTCCCGAGGGATGACCCCAAGCAGACATCAGTGCACATAGGATCAATGACCAAAGATCATCACATAATTGAGGTGTACAGAATCAATCACAAGGGAGGACCCCAAGCGGAAATCAGTGCACATGTTCCTAAGGGAGGACCCCAAGCGAAACTCAACATATAACAGATATATACACAAACAGTCCCAAGGGAGGACCCTAAGCGGACATCAGTGCATAAACAAATCAATATCCAGAGATCATTACAGAAATCATATCGACACATATAAAAAGTAAATACATCAAAAGATATCAAAGTAAACACATCAAAACCTATCATATCACATCATCATATAGCTTTATATGAATGCATCTATATCATATATCTCATACATATCATACAACCTGACCACAGTCCGTACACTATGGCGGAACACAAAGTAGGAGGGAACCCCATAAACATAGAGCTTACCTCTTGGAGCTTTACAATTTGCTTACTTGAAGGACAAGCTATTTATCTTGCTCCACGAGAATCCAAACGTTCACGGTCCCTAGGCACACCTAGAGAAGGAATTCAAGACAAACTCAATAAAATGATATAATGCCATGTAAATATACAAGACACACACTTTATTGTTTATTTCTTTTTACTTAATCATATTAATCATGAGTGGGTGGTTCTTTGTTCAACAACTCCCCACAAAATTCCACATATCACTTAGTCTTAGGATAGTCCCAAAAGGTCCTTAGAACACTCATCACTCCTCCTAGCACCTAAAAGCCTATTTTTCCCAATTTAAGGCAGGATGCCCATTACAAAGGAGCTATAAGATTCTCTTTGTCTAGTGCCTAAACCCAAGCTTAGCCACCTGTATAAATTACTTTACGCATATAAGTGTTCTCACTTTGCGAAACAATATCTCCGAACATATACCTCCTTTGAAAACGGCCAAAACTCATTTTAAGGCTATACAAAGGAGCTACCTTATTTTATTTTATTTTTTCACCAAAGCGAAGGTCCATACCCTTTAAAATATTATTCCACGCATAAAAGTATGCTCGCTTTATAAAACAGTAACTTATAGCACATACTTCCTTTGAAAATGGCTAAGAGGCACATAAAGGAAATCATGCCAACTTCATGATTCCAATGCTTTAGTTCATCAAATCCAAGCTTATCACACACCTCTAATCCAAGATTCATTAATTCATATATACGGTACCGTTCATCTCTACAGTACTATTAATGTATATGTCACTATTCACGTATAAAACACTATTCAAAAATACGGTATCTTTGATTTTCCAAATACATTTTCACCATTAAAATTCTCATATAAGCACTTTTATCAACATGAGCTAAACCTGAATCAAGCTCTAACATGCTCAATCAAGCCAGATTTTCAAAATGAAAACCTAAATTCAATCTTCATAAAAACATGAAAAGGAAGAGAATTTCTTACCACAATGCACTCTAGAACAAAGGAGAGATGTGTTTCTAAGCTCCCATGACCTCAAGCTCCATCAAAATCCATCTTTTCCATGAAATTTGAAATCTTTTGGGGAAGAAGATCTCTCTCTACAGTGAAACTCACCCAGAAATACTGGTACCAATGGATTCCTCTCGAAATTTCTCACAAGTTTGGCTTTGGAACGAAGTGATTTGGAGGTCTCTAGCTTAAGTTATGAATTTTGGAAGATTTAAAACCCAAATCTCCATTTTTCCATTTCATTTGCTCTGTGTCTCTACCGTGGAAGAAGACAAATAAGAATGGTGAATAGTGACTCACTTAGTCACTTAAATGAATTTACTTTACCAACAGGTATAAGTTCATCTATCTACTCACCTCCATTCATTACCAAACTTTACCCATTAGACTAGAATATTTTTCTAGTCACGTTTCTATTTTTACTTTCGCTTTTTGGATAAATTTATTTACCCGCATTTTTACCCCTTAACTGTCATTTTAACTCCTTTTTCACCAAAGGTAACTTTATTTCTTTTTCTTTATAATTATCCTTCAATATATGTGTTAGTCATTATAGGATCAAAGGGGGAGGGAGGGGAAGGAAGGGAAGAAAATTGGAGGGTATTTCATTCCCTTGTTTGGGAGCTAAAAAAATGGTAAGGGAGAAATTGGAGGGTCAATGAGAAATTTTTACAATTTTTACCATTTTTCTAAAATTAATATAATTATGATATTTTACAAATAAAATTAAATTTAAAATTGCTAAACAAAATTATTTATGCATTTTTCACACTACTAAAAAAGATCATATTATCGACGATATGTTTACGTTGAAAATGACAAAAATTATGTCAAAAAAATATTTTTCCGTCGAAATACTTTTCATCGAAGGCGATGGAATTTTTATCCAATGAAATATTTTACAAAATAAAATTTCATTCAAAAATTTCCACGAAATTTAGTGTTCGTCAAAAGTTTTGACGAAAATGATTTGTTACACATTTTTTACAAAAAAAATTCCAACAAAACTTTTGATGGAAAAAAGAATTCCTTCAAATATTTTGACAAAAAATTTTCCATACAAAATCTTCGATGAAAATTTGTCTCAATGAAAATTTCAACGGAAATATTTTTGAATTTTTTTTGAGTGAAATGTTTATGTAAAACTTTAGACAGAATTTAGATTCTATAAAGAATTTTGACGGAATATTTTTTTTGCTCCACCTCAACTAGCTGCAGGCAATGAAAGTGACACGTCCATAGCTCCAACAAATGACCAACACCTCACCTTTGCCAGCTAACCCACATCACTCACCTAACCCGATATCTTATACTTCACCAAAAGATTTTCCTAACTCACCTACCCCACTATTGGTTCCCCTACCTTCTCCTTGGGTAAATCACCCCAACCCTGACAACCTTTCCAACTCACAGCAAGCTCTAAGACGTTCCACCAGAACCAGAAAAATCCCAAACCATCTACAAGATTTTCATTGCACATTCACATCCAAAACACCCTATCCTTTATTGTCTGTTTTGTCCTATGATAAATGTTCCCCTCACCACAAAACCTTATGCTTTAACCTTCACACAATTTCTGAACCTCAAACTTACTCTAAGGCAGTCAAAGATCCAAGCTGGTGTGATGCTATGAATGCTGAAATCTCAGCCTTAGAAGAAAATCACACATGGACTCTCACTGATCTTCCTGCTGGAAAGCATGCCATTGGCTGTTAATGGACTTTTAAAGTCGAATACCATGCCAATGGAAATGTTGAACGTTACAAAGCTCGACTGGTTGCAAAGGGGTACACTCAACTAGAAAGAGTTGATTTCCTTGACACATTTTCTCTAGTTGCAAAAATCACAACTATTCGTACTCTTCTCAGTATTGCAGTTGCATGCGAGTGGATCTTGGAACAGCTAGATGTGAACAACGCATTCCTTCATGATGAGTTGAATGAAGAAGTCTACATGTCACTACCTCCTGGAATTCAATGTTCAAGGGCCAATCAAGTTTGCAAGTTAAAGAAATCATTGTATGGCTTGAAGCAAGCTAGCAGACAATGGTACTCTAAATTCACATTTACTTTACTGTCCATTGGATACAAACAGTATGAGGCAGACCACTCTCTCCTTCTCAAGTCAAGGAAAGGATCATTTACTGCTCTATTAATATATGTTGATGACATAGTGTTGGCTGGAGATGATAAAGAAGGAATAATGAATGTTAAGAAATTTCTTGATGCCCAATTTCACATTAAGGACTTAGGTGAACTACATTATTTTCTTGGCCTAGAAATTGTTCGCACAAAAGAAGGTTTGACTGTTAATCAACAAAAATATCATTAGAGTTAGTAGCTGATGCTGGACTTTTAGGTGCAAAATCTGCTTCTACTCCCATGGAACCAGGAATAAGATTAGAACAGGATAAAGGAGATCCACATTCAGATGCTTCTGCTTATAGAAGGTTAGTGGGAATGCTACTCTACCTGACCACAACTCGACCATACATTTGCTATTTAGTTCAGCAATTAAGCCAATATGTCAATAACCCTACAGACTTACACATGCAAGCAACCATTAGAATCCTTCGATATTTGAAAGGTACACCAGGTCGTGGATTGTTTTTCAATGCTAACAACGACTTGAAAATCACTGCATTCTCATATTCAGACGGGGCTACTTACCCTGACATAAGAAGATCCATTACTGGTTATTTTGTTTCATTGGATCATCCTTGGTTGTGTGGAGATCAAAGAAACAAAACACAGTTTCTAGATCATCCTCAGAGGCAGATTATCAAACCTTGGCCAGTTTGGTATATGAGCTGCAACGGATGAAGTTTTTACTCACTGATCTTAATGCTCCAATTTGCAAACCAATGGCTGTATTTTGTGATAATCATTCAACCATTTATTTGGCTCACAATCCTAGCTTTCATGAACGATCGAAACACATAGAAATAGATTGCCACATTGTAAGAGAGAAAATCAACAATGGTTTAATCTATTTACTTCCAGTAACTTCAACAGATCAAGTTGCAGATTCATTTACAAAAGCATTACATCCTCGTCCTTTTAAGGGATTAATTGACAAGCTGGGACTCACTGATATGTACCTCCCACCTTGAGGGGGAATATTATGACACGTCAGTATTATTTTCCTTGTACACGTGTAATCTGTTGTAACTAACTTAGTTAGGATCTGTTAGTTGGTTAGATAATTCGTTCCAGATTCTTCTTGTAATCGTTATTAGTATATATACTCTTCTTAGAGAGTCTTGTATAGAATTAACACATATAATGAATTTTCCATTTCCCATTCTTGAGATTCATGGATTCTACCTTCTTGAGATTCATGGATTCTGATACAATGCGTGGTGTAGTACTGTGGATATGCCTTGTTTAAAAATCAAGGAAGCACCGACACTTGGAAAAACAGGAAGAGTCGAGTCCGACACGATCCGACACGGTGTAGGACACGTTGACTATTTTTCTGACACGTTGACTATTCCGACACGTGAATTTGACCGTGTCCGACACGGTCAAATGGAATTTTCGTAAAAAATATGCTATTTTTAAAAAATTAATATTTTAGAAAAATTAAATATATTTATAAAATTAAATATTATTAAAAAAAGGGAAAGTAAGAAACGTAAACCTAATAACTTTATATCTTTCTCTAATCTCTCTCTTTGTCGTCGCGTCTCCACATCTCTCCCTGCTGTCCGTCGCGTCTTTGTTGTTGAGTTGCTGAGTGCTCTCGTTCATCATCTTCTCTCACTGTGAGTGTGAAGTCTGAACTCTAAATCTAATAAATTTCTTCAATCTACTATTACTTAAAATAGCTGTGGTGGTCGATCTACTTTGCTTTACTCTTTCTCGTTTTTTTTTTTTTTTTGTATTTTTTTTACCATTTTCTTTTTATTATAGTATTGTTCTTCCTTTTATTCTCGATCTACTTTGCTTGATACTATCACTTCATTTCGCCAATAAATGATAAGCATTATTGAGCTTAGAGATTAATACGACTTGTTGAGTAGGCTAGTCTTTTCGGTTGAACTTTCCTTGTCGTAACAGAGATAAAAGAAATGCTAATTTCTAATTCAGATTTAATTAACTTGCATAAATTGATTGACTTGAATATCTAATTCATTATATTAGCAAACACGAGACCTCTCAACTGCCCAGGGTATATTTTATATGCTAGTCAAGTACAAGAAAGAGAAAATGAGCCATGGTGATTTCAAGCTATGTGGCTGAATGATTATGCATATTGAAATAGCCGGAAACTTGTACCATTTTCTATATTGAGATAATTAAAAAATGGCCGAGGCTGTCCTTGAACTTGCGCTTAAGAATTTGAATTTGAAGATCATGTTGTGGACAGTGGTTACCTGTGTTTTTCTATGTTTATTGTAAAACACTTGTTTTACAACTTTCAATAATAGGCTCTTGTAGTTTGGCAAGCATGAGTTCCACGGGCAAAATATTTTTTATATTGAGTGTTACCAATTATATTGAGATGTTATTTTACTCCCTTAATTAGCAACCACTCTTTTTTCTTTCGTTCTATTTACTTTTCTTCCTTCCTTAAACACGTAATCTAGCTAGTAGAAACAGAGTGCAGCCTATACCAGATTGCATGATAAATTGTTAACCAAGTTGAATAATTATAAGGTAATTGTATTTTTCATTATGCACCTTTTGGCTTTATATTCCCATAGAGTGCTTCAAGAAAATGCAGGTGCAGTTTGATTTAAAGATCAAAACTAATGAGTCTTTTAGATGAATTTTCTGCTGCATATATTTTCTACTGAATATTTCCTCCACTTTTCAAGCCGATTAGGAATTGTAAGAGATATGAACTAAAACAACACTATGAATTTGTTTGTTATATGCTCTAATTTACATAAATATATTAATACTTTTGTTGTTGATGCTGAGGTTTTTGTGTTTTCTCTTCTTTACTTGTTTGACACTGAGGCTCTGTGTGGTTTACTCCACGAGCAGGCCTTATTTTTGTTCAGCCTTGAAATTGAGATTTATTAATACTTTCAAAATACTACATGCTTTTGAACTGATGGAATTTGTTTTTATATAATTATTTTGTTCATAGTGTTTAATTTTATTTTTCATAGAATGGATTCAAGTATTGCAAGTAGTGGAGATGATGAGTTTCTAAGGAAGCCATTATGGAAATATGTTACCAAAGTAGGCACCACAACGGAAGCAAGAGGGAATTTATCTTGGAAATGCAATTTTTGTGAAAAAGGATTTTAAAAGTTCGTATACTAGAATAAGGGCTCATTTGCTTAAAATAGCAGGTAAAGGAATTGCAAAATGTTTAAATGTGGAGACAAAAGACTTGCTAGAGATGGAGAAATTAGAACAAGAAACTAGTGAGAGATTGAAGAGTAATGCACCAAAAAATGTGCCTTTACCCCCTTCTAGTTTTTCCATAGAATCAAACTCGAAAAAAAAGAAGAAGTGGAAGTGAGGGTGGAAGTTCATCTAGAAATCCTATTGAGAGGGCATTCAATGTTGAGGCGCGAGAATAATTGAACCACTTGATTGCTAGGATGTTTTATTCAGCAGGATTGCCATTCACTTTAGCAAGGAACCCATACTTTCAAGTAGCCTTCACTTTTGCTGCGGATAATAATATTGGAGGTTATTTGCCACCAGGATATAACTCCTTTCGAACCACTCTTTTGCAGAAAGAGAAGGAAAATATTGATAGGTTGTGTGCACCTATTCGAGCTGGGTGGAAAGACAAGGGTGTTAGTATTGTGAGTAATGGATGGAGTGATTCACAAAGAAGGCCACTTATTAATTTCATTGCAGTATCTGATGGTGAAGCTATGTTTTTGAAATCAGTTGATTGTTCAGGAGAGACTAAGGATAGGCATTTTATTAGGATGTTGTTAAAAGAAGTAATTCAAGAAGTTGGGCATGAAAAAGTGGTTCAAGTAATCACGGATAATGCTGCAAATTGTAAGGGAGCAGGGCATCTTATTGAGCAAGAATTTCCATCTATTACTTGGATACCATGTGTTGTTCACACACTGAATTTAGCTGTGAAAAATATTTTTGCTGCAAAAAATGTGGAGAATAATCAAATAACATACGAGAAATGTAGTTGGATTTCTGATATTGTTGGAGATGTTTCTGCAATAAAGCACTTCATAATGAATCCTTATATGAGACTGTCAATGTTTAATGAGTTTGTGGGATTGAAGTTGCTTTCTATAGCTGAAACCCGCTTTGCTTCCATGATTGTGATGCTAAAGAGGTTCAAATTGATAAAATGTGGTCTCCAAAATATGGTAATCAGTGAAAAATGGAGTTTGTATAAAGATGATAATCTAGGACGGGCAAGAATGGTTAAAGATAAGATTCTGGATGATCTTTGGTGGGATTCAATTGATTATATACTTGCTTTCACTGTTCCTATTTATAATATGATCAGGATTTGTGACACTGATAAATCTTGTCTTCATTTGATTTATGATATGTGGGATGACATGATTGTAAAAGTGAAGAAAGCTATATACTTTCATGAATTGAAGAGGATGGATGAGACCTCAACTTTTTAAGTGGTGGTGCATGGCATTCTTGTGGATCGTTGGACCAAAAATTCAAGTCCACTTCATTGTTTGACACATGCTTTGAATCCTAAGTAAGCTTTTAATTATGAATGAATTGAATACTTCTCTTATTTGATATAATTTGTTTAATTGTTTTTCTTTTCTTTCTTTCAGATACTATAGTGAACAATGACTTAATGAAGATCCTAGTCGTGTTCCTCCACACCAGGATTTAGAGATTAATCAAGAAAGACAAAAATGCTTAAAGAGATACTTTCCTAACTTGGAGGACCGAAATAAAATAAATTTGGAGTATGTGGATTTTGCTAGTATGAGTGGAGGTTTTAGAGATTATGATGTCATGCAAAATCGATATTTTATGGAGCCCAAAGCTTGGTGGGTGCTTCATGGTGCTTGTTCACCTATGCTTCAAAAGATAGCATTGCGACTTGTTGCACAACCTTCTTCTTCATCCTGTGCTGAACGTAATTGGAGTACTTATTCTTTTGTGCATTCTGTAAGAAGGAA
>JAVKPL010006786.1:0-27969 GCA_032173675.1 Gastrolobium villosum
ACGGTGCAGGCGGCTTGAGCTTCGAAGGAAGAAAAAAAAAAGAGCAATGTATATTGTCCGAAGCATGTCTGTTGAAGATCTAAATGACAAGATCCGTCAGAAGTTGAAGTAGCAACAAAATTAGGTAATATCTTCAGTTACGGGTAGAGTCACATGTGGAAACCATAAATATGCAGGTTTTGAAATATCTGATGATGAGGATGTAGGTATTTTCCTTGGAACATTGGTCAAAAACTCCATGTCTCAATTTATTGAGTTATACGTGGATATTGAGACATCAGAGGAATTGTCAATACTGATTCGTGGGCTGTACCTTAACAGTCAGACACATAATGTATCGTCACCTGTATCCCAGCCCACACAATTAACCGTTTCACATGGAGAAGAAAGCGACTATATGGTAGATGTTGAACCTGACAAAGAAGAGGAAGATGAAGACACTCTGTTGGAAAATGACCATGATCAGAATGATAGTGATTCAGGTGATTATGAACATCATGATAATCCCACCTCGCACGAGACTGGTATCCCTATGTCTAATATTGTGGTAGTTCCATCATCATCAAGTTAGTTAGTGAGTTTTTAGTATTAATTTATGATTTTTTTATTAGCTACCATGTTTAGCATCTATCCTATTATGTGTGTATATGCAGATGTGACACCATTTTGGAATGCGATTCCACACTATGAGTCTCTTAATTTGGATTACCCGAACGAAGACATACTAGATGCAGAAGGCTTAGGTCGTGGTCTGTGGACAAGAGGGGAGGAAATGTTTGTGAAACAAGAGTTTGGGTCCAAGCGCGATGTCCAAGAAGCCATTAAACATTACTGCATGAAGAAACATCAAGAAGCTGTTGTGGTTAAGAGTACTTCGACGAAGTTGTCCATGAAATGTCGTAACCATGAAGAAGGTTGTAATTGGTGAGTAAGAGCAATTAAATGTTTACTAGTGAACGTAAATAATATTACTAATGCGTACTATATTGTGAAAGCTCATGCAGACATGGTCAAGGCTTCACCTTCGGTACCCGTGATCCTGATACAAGAACGAGTTACTGGTTTATTTAGATTTAATGTTTCTTATTGAAAGACATGGAAGGTAAAACAGAAAGCAATTGCTAAGATTTATGGTGATTGAGACGACTCATATGCGTTCTTGCCAAGATGGTTAAGGCACATGATGAAATTTCCTCCGTGATCTGTTTATCATATTCAAGATAAATTTTATCTTATCAGTCGACAAGTTGTTAATGGGACCAGGGTTGTTCAACGTGTTTTTTGGACTTTTAGTCAATGTTGTGAGGTGTTCAAATGATGCAAACCAGTTATACAGGTGGATGATACGCATGTTTATGGTAAATATAAAGGGATGTTGTTGATCACCACAACCCAAGATGGAAACAATGAGGTGCTGCCAATTGCATTTGCGGTTATTGAAAGTGAAAGCAACTAAGCATGGGAATATTTTTTGTCATCCATCAGACTGTATATTACAAATAAGACTAGTTTATGCCTTATTTCTAGTTTATGCCTTCATCATGTAGGTAGCAATTTTAATACATGTTTCAAAGACCAGTACTTGAAGAATTTTCTAAATAAGCTAGGTAATATACATAAACAATTCTAATACATATGTGGTTTATAAGTTCCATACTCATTTTGCTAATGTTGTGTATTTGTGTATTTTCTGCAAGATATATACCAAATAAAATCCACTTTGACGCTCTGTATGCCGTGTTCTGTAGCATTAGTCCTGATGTTGTTGCATGGATTGAGGGCATTCCAAAAGAGAAATGGACTCGGAGTTATGATTAGTGTGGACGAAGATACGATCACATGACAACTAATCTGTCTGAATCAGTGAAATGCCAATTACTGCGTTGGTGAAATGCACTTATAGTCGACTTGTGGGGTTTCAGATACAAGATCAATACGTACCATATGACCAATCTTGGTGACATGCCTAGTCATAAACTGTCGAGTGTGAGTAAAGTACCAGGTCATGTACTCGGAGTTCGAGGACATGATCCCCGCCAGACATCTGTAGTCTTAATGCGTTCATGTTTACTGTTCCACAACTGTATGTGTTGGACCATCTTGGCTTCCCAATTCGTAGTCATTTCACCACGTAGGGTCAAATCATGCACACCTCGCAACTGTTTAGAAGATCCAAGAATGTGTTGTTGCATGCAGTGATCAAGCTGTGCATCTCCACTATGTGAAAACCAAATATAGGTCCATGTAAGAACCCACACCGCTAAATAATTAATTAAATAACATTATCGATACCAGAGCATAGAGTTAATAAAGATTATGCATAATTATGATAAAATAATTATCTAGAAGGTCGAATAATGCTTAAGTCTTTTTTCTGATTAAAAGTGCAGATATTGGTTTTGCATAAAAGTGCAGCCTCCTATCGAGAAAATTTGTGTGTTGAATTGTTGTGATTGCATAATATGATGTCTGAATTATGTCTCATATATGGAATGTTGTAATTAAGCGTTTAATAATATAACGGGGTGAACCAAGTTGATTGAGTGGGTTATTGGCCATTAGTGTATTATGGACTATCCCAGGAGAGGATGTGTCCGAAGAGGTTGCCTCTGAGGAGTTCCATTGCATACTAAGTTGATGTGTGATTCATTTAGTGGTCCTTGTATACTGGGTGCACAGGAGGCTGGTATGCCTAATTATTCTTTGGCCAATAATCTATGTCAAGGGTTTTCCTTTGGGGATTGGATCTTCAGAATGTTGACTCTTGGAAGTCCTATGATGGCGTCGATTTAAGTGTGACTTATCAGGTGTCCTGGTGCACTAGGTGCACAGATCAATCAATTTTAGTTTGCCTCATGGTATAATAATGCATTAAGAGACTTGAAATATAAGTTTATACTCTACAACCATCAAGTGGTGGGATAAGTAAAATATACGAAGAGTGATATGCCGAAGTTTGGCATGAAAGGTAAGATGCCTTACACCATTACATAATTTATGACGATGCTTTATTTTAAAAACATAAGAGATGATATCTTATTGTGTGAGTGAAAAACACTCTATAGTCAGGTTTGTTTAAGAATGTGGAATTCTCTTTAAGAAAATTAAGTGTGTAATAACTTGAACTATGTGGCAAAGCCACGTGCGACCTGGTATATGTTAGACATGTGCATGTACAATTAGTTTTGTGGGTTGAGTGGTCTCCATGACTCTAGGTTAATATGTAAATTGTTGATATGTTACATATGTAGATTGCATATGAACACCATGCATAGTACTAAGCATGAAGTAAATACTATGAATTATGTTAATATATCGATGTTGTACCATCCTTTATTGACTTTCGATCTTGCAGATGCCATGGAGATTGAGGTATGTTATTATGTAGAATTATTCCACCTTTTTGTTTGAATTGTAAATTTTACAGGTGTATATGAACTAAGGTATGCTACTAGGTGAATTGGTATATTAATTAACATGTATATACTGAAATGAACATGAATATGATTTTTACTATGAAAGAAATTATGGCTTTATTCTGAAGAGTGAGGACTTATGAAAATTATAAGTTAAAGCACGGCTAGAGTCATGGAATAGGACCTAAACTCACCCAAGTTATTGTGAATAGAGTCAGTGGGTCAGGTCATCTTTGCGGATGGAATGACTAATAATCCTAGTAAAATGGAGGTAGTTTTGAATTAGAAACACTTTGTGAGTATTTCCAAAATCAGGAATGTCCATGGATAATAGGTTATGGCTCGTTTGAGGGTTCTATCAGATGATGCTATTCTTGACGTGGTACTGCGCTTGTGTGAGTTCGTGAACACGAAGTATATTTTTTTTAAAATTTGGCAGAGAAATGAATGACAGTTTTGATGTTGATCACTTCAGACCCGGAAGGCGAGTTGGAAAATGTTCCAAAAATTTTGTATGTGGATGTTGGATCGGTGTTGACACAAGGGAATGAAAATTGAGTTAAGGAACCTTTCATCGATGTTGCTATGACTTTAAGATGTTAGTTTTGAAATGTGTGCAAGCGCGTATGTGAACTTGCAAGAATCAATTAACGTATTGTTTCAACAATTATGAGGAATACACCTTAAGGAGATAATCTTTACATGTGCATTGACCTGAAATTTCATTCTCGGATTGTTGAAGATTTAGACTTCTGTCGACTTTGTTTGGTTATTGTCGTCATGACAAATTGTCTGCCCAATTTTTCGTGAAAGACAAGTTTTTTCACGGAGTTGTTGGCTCAATGTTAAATTGATGTGATAATAAGAACTTCATGGGGTATATGAGAGCACTGTCAATGATCGGTACCCGAAGTTCACCTCTTGTGTTAGAGTGCATTGCGAAGAGCTTTTGTCACTCATTTGAAAATAAATATTGCATATCATCCTCTGATGGATGGTCAAACTGTGTGGATCCTTCTAATAATGGAGGAAATGGTGAGAACTTGTGCTATGTGGCAGAGCACGTGACAGATATATACTTTTCATGGCGTGAGTGAATTCAAAACACTATTGAACATAATTGATTAAAGATAACTTAAGGTAGAACTCTTGAGGAGTGCACTTGGGAGCGGGAGAACGACCTTCTCCAGTGATATCCCGAATTTAGGGACATATATGTCTCTAATTTTGCGGATAAAATTATTAAAAGGTGGGGTAAGTATAAGAATCTGTACTGCTAAATAATTAATTAAATAACATTAGCGATGCTGGAGCATAGAGTTAATAAAGATTATGCATAGATATGATAAAATAATTATCTAGAAGGTTGAATAATGCTTAAGTGTCTTTTCTGATTAAAAGTGCAAATATCGATTTTGCTTCGCGATATAAATGCATGCCGGTGAAGTATTTTGAAAAATTATAATAAAAATATAAATATTCCAAGGAAAATATCTAGATCAAGAGTATCAAATTCAAGATGAGAATAATAAGCAGTGATGTCAGAACTAATACTAGCTATTTCACAGTAGAAAGTGTGTACCGGTAAAGCGTATCGAAAAATTAATGTAAAAATATGATAATTCCTAGTCTAGGTTAAGAATATGTTTTGGTAGAAAAATAATTAATGGAAGTAATATAACTAATACAAGGTGTTTTAAGTGTATTAATGTACAATTGGGTTAGTGGGACCCATCTAAAGTGACTAAAACCCTTCTTGCTTAACCTTATGCCTCATTTTACTTTTTTAGAAACCCTAGAAGCTCCGCACACTTTTCAATGGCAGCCACACTCATCTTCTCCCAAGATTGCATCTTTCTCTATTGAGGCAAACATCAAACACCCATAAACCATCATTCCTTCATTCCTCTCTTGAGGTAAACATGAAACACCCATCAACCATCATTTCTTCATCCCTAATCTTGGAAACACCACAAAGTTCGTATTGTGGGGAGAAAAATAGCACCTTGGTTGCTGCCTTAGGGGATTTGAAAGTTTCCATTTCATTTTGGGGGAGTTGGGATATCTCCACACCTTGTTTTGAAGCCTTTGTGAAAGAAAGAACCAACCTTGATGACCCAAATTCCTGCACACCACTTGGCAGTGGTAGAGAGTAGAGTTTAAGCATTTAAAGTCCTCTTCTTTCTCTGTTTTGGTGAGCCTAAGGCATACATCAAACATCCCTCTTGTGTTTGATGTGAAAAGAATGATCTTTCCTTTGTTCTTCAAGATAGAAAGTATGATTTAGGTTAAAGGTTGAGTCTTGAAGTTGTTGTTGTGTTTAAAACGTGTTGGTTTGTTAATTAAATGACTAAACAAGTTTGACAGATCATTGAAGGTCAATTATACCTTAAAAACTCAGTTTTCTACATTATGTCAAAGAAGTATTCAAATACTTTTCGGGCAATATTCGAATACTTTTTGAAAAAAATGCAATAATCGATTACTTCGCGAGACAACAGAGACCTAATTTAATAAAATCGCGATATCTCGAGCTACAGAGCTCCAAATTTAGTTAGATTTGAATCTATGTGAAGTTAACACAAAAAGGATACAACCTTGTAATTATTTAGATCCATTAGATAAGTGGATTGATCGAAGTTTATTTTTGAAGTCGTGACCCTATTGTTGGAAATTTGGTTTGTTGTAGGAACTTTGCGAAAAACATAACTAGAGTTATGCAACTCCAAATGAGACATATAATATGTCGTTGTAAAGATGGAGGTGTCTAGTTTAACATATTAAAATCTTAGAATTTTCGGTAAAGAGTTGCAATTCAATTTTTAAAAAGAGTAAACACAATTTAATACTTAAGGCATTGAGGAAAGTTTATAGCACGTGAAAACGAAAAAGAAAACGTATTCCTTTTGACTTGAAATTATAGAGCATGTATCGATGATGTTTATGTTATAAACAGACTATGATCCTGTTGTTTTGTGACTTGTGGACTACTGTTTGGATTTTAAGCTTGAGTATACTACTTGACAGGTAAGTTTCGTATTGTTAGGGTTAATCCCCATTTGTTCCACCATTTTCCAAGAAGATGATGTTATTTTTTTATGGTATATGTGTTTATTTGTTATTTGAGATGTTGAAATGATGCACTTTTATATATGTATGTTATGTGGTGTATTACATACAAGACGACTAATACATGAGTGTAGTGTGGAGTTGCACAAGACTGTATTCCTTGAGTATGGGTGTAAGGCAAGAGCCTTATTATACTTCTTATGTATGTAGAAGACGTGTGTAAATCATACCGTTCTCTGGCCAGTAGACTTGTTAGCACACATGCATAATATATATACATATATATATATATATATATATATATATATATTGCTGCATCATATGGATATTATTACTGTTAAAGTGTTATTTGAGAACTGTTATACCGAAGTGAGCTTGGGGCGGAGAAACTCTTCGAGAACCCTTGCTTACTAAGATTTCTGTTTACAGATCTTACCCCTTATGGGGCACATTTTCATGTACAGATGTCCATGAGATGGATGCTTCCCGAGGCAAGAGGTAGGAGTAGAGTTTATTGAAGATGCATGCTTTATTCAGATTATTATGGATATGATTATTGTACCGTGACATGATTATTATGATGCTATATTTTTATCAGACTATGTATGTTTTATTTGTTTGTGAGTATAGGGGTTGTCCATACCTTATTTGATATTTATTTTGTTGGACATGTATGTTTTGTATACGCCATGAGATATGGACATTGGTCATGACTACGTATAGCTTCATGACTTAGTATTTATTTATGATATTGAGACATTTCAGGAATTATGTTGTGGTTTTGCAATTACATAAGGATATAGATGGATTTTATATTGCTATGTTAATAAAGAAAAAGTGATCTTGCATGTCTGCAAACTTAATTTATTTTAGCTTCCGCATTTAATTGAGCTGTGTTTAATATCGTAATATGATAACAATCCGGATGCATACGGGGTGTTACAGTCCACATGTTCTGCATGTGAGGATCTGCACCAAGAAACTCATAGCCAACATCCTTATATGGCTCCCACACAACCTGTTATACGAAGAAAAATGTAAGCATGTGCGCACGGTTTAGTACAATGTTAAACACGAACAATTAGGTCCTGTTTGGTGTGATGTATAAGACTTGATAATATAAGCTTATACTATACATAATGACATTTTCAGTTATTTGGTGTAACCATCATATAGTATACGCTTATACAACAGAACCCCTTATTACATCAAAATGATGTATAACTTAATCAGGCCTAAGGGGGTGGGATTAGACCTGATAAGGGGTTGATTTATTAATATTGCTTACAAGTACAATTCTCAAGAATTAATATATCATTTCAATATTAATATATTAAAAAAATTGTTTTAATATATTAACTTTTAAAATACCGGAGGATATTATTATGTTAAATATTTAAATAAACTTGGTTCTTTGTCCCAGAATTTTAATAAAATATTATAAATATTTAATTAAATCACTAATTATAATTTCTGTTTAATAACTTTATTAACAATTAAATAGTGTAACTAAGTAGGTTTTTTTCTTTAGCTTTCATAACTTATAATTAGTACAAAATTAATCTGTTTTTGTTTTTTCTTAACGTTTCATTAACAATTAATCTGCTCACCCAAAAAAAAAAAACCTAAATAAACAATTAGTGGATCTAAAAGGGTATCAATAATTCTAAGGCTAATAATTGTATTTATAAAATAATGTAAACACTAATTATAAAAAAAGCCTAAAAGAATATTACAGTTTCAATAATCAAAACAGCAATTACAAATTCATTAATTTACTAATAAATTTAAATACTACAGTTATACTAACATAAACACTAAGTTAATTAAAATACATTTTATTACTATTTCATAATTACAGTATATAAATTAATGTATTGAATTGGTTTCTGTTGTATAATTGTAGGATGAAATTTATTTAATAACAATTATGCTGTAATTTATTTACCAATTCAATACATTTATTAAAATATATATGAATTTGTTGGGAAAAAAAAGTTCATTGCAATCACATATATTTTAAAATAAATTAAACAATATTAGAAAAATGTAAAAATAATTAAGGGAAGGAAGAAATCAGCAGCAAAGGCAAACTGTGAGGGGAAGTGGACTCGCAAAGCATGATGATCTTCTTCAAATTAAAATAGTAGCAACGTCGTTTGGTAGCATCAGCAATGCCAAATTGCCAATGGTCTTCCCAAAGAAAAATAAGAACAAAAATAAATGTAAATTAAAAGTACAATTAGAGTACATTATGCACATATGTAACTCTTGATTAAAAGTACAATGGTCTTCCCAATCCCAAGATAAAAAATATGGAAAGGAAAATACTAACATATTCATTTACAAAAAAAATCGAATATCTCCTATAAGTTAACGCGTCGCCTGAAGATACTTATTAAACAGAAATATCAAAAAGGGCAGCTCACAAGTCACAAGACAACAGCCAAAAAAGGGAAATATTTTCTATGTTCCAGGATCACCTAATGATTTGGTGCTCCCTCTCACAACACTAATTTTTTCTTTCCCTTTTTACCCTTGTTATTTTTCTTCTTTTCCAATTTTATCCTCTCATTTATAGCATAAAAATTGGTTCAATGATTCCTAATGGGGACCAGCAATTAGGTGATCAAGAACAAAAAAAAAATAAAAAAATTATGTAAACCTACACAAAAAATTCTCTCCAAAAAAACGATATGGAGACTTGAGTCTTCTTTATGAAAAGCATAAAAATTGGTTCAATGATTCTTCAACGGGGACCAGCAATTAGGTCTACTCATTTATTTGTATTTTTATAATGAACAAAAAAAAAAAAAAATTATGTAAACCTACAAAAAAAAAAATTATGTCTAAATAATAATAATTTTATTGTAATAATACAGATGCTTTATTTACACACTGAGATGTCACCCACAAAAGTTAGAGAAATGTCCGTTTCAGCCCTTGTTTCTTTATTAATATTGCATCATTGCATGACCATTTTAGTTCTCTTATATATCACTTGAAAAGTAAGTCAGCTTGCCTTTGCAAATTAAATTGTGTTAGTGGAGTTTAATTGTCATATGCTATAGAACAAATGTGTGACCAGGAAACAGGCAACCTGATAAGCTCTTGAAAAACTAGATAGAGAATATAATTTGGAAGAAGAATGCCATGTGAAATACAAAATTATTATATATGTTCATTTCATATGTATTATTTGTGGCAGATTGTAATAATGCTTTCAATTATTAGTCTCAGCTGTATAATTAATGTAACCACATAGCGTCTGACACTGGACCAGGCAACTCGCAACTTTCCATCTTTATCATTTTAGAAGAAGGCCAACTAATAATTAAATGGAAAGTATTAGTTCTCACTAACTGAGTAATTGGGATCAAAAGAAAATAAATCATCTGTGTTTGAAAGTAAAAAAAAAAAAGATTTCAATTGATCAAAATAAATTATTTTTTTTTTGATCGGGCCGGGTCACCAGTTGAACCGACCGGGTCATCGATTTTTATGAAAACTGGCAGGATCATATCAGGTCACACCGGATTTGTAACATGGCTGGTGCAATATGAAAACCGGACCGGTTACATGACAGGTTTACTGGTTTCCGGGTTGACCCAGCTGGTCGATCCGGTTTTTATAACACTGATCAAAAGTATTATAAAAATTGGGATAAGATTATTTTGTATATAATTATTATTCTTAACTATAGGTCTCAAAATTCTAAGTATTGGAAATGGAAAAAATAAAATAGAAAAATTACCTTTAATTATTATTTTTTTATATTAAATTGAAGTTTTTTTTTCTCTTTTCTTATTTTCATATTTTTATTTTTTAATATATTTAAATATATTTTTAAAGAAGAAATTTTGGATGCAGCTAAATTTGCATATATAAATAATATTTTTTTTAGATCCGCCACTAGATTGAGTCCCTACATTAAGGAATCTAAATATGGGAAAATTTTAAAGTACACGGTGATATCATTTATTCAGTAGGGAACACCAATCAAAAATAGAGAGAAGATGAAAGTGGAATGAAAAAAATAAAAAAATAAATCCAAGTGGCAAATTTTGAAAGGGATTCGTATGTGCGACTGTGGCACCAAAATGAATAAATCTTTGGTACTACTGTAGCACCAAAGATTCAGTACATCTCAGTAATAGAAATATTACATGTCAGCAAAAGTTTTTTTTTTCTCTGACAATTTTTCTCTCTCTCCTATGATATGTAATGCTTCCATTAGTGGGATGCACTCAATCTTGGTGTTACAGTAACACCAAAGATTTATTCCTAATTACTTAATTTTCCAACTTGGTTTCTACATTAAGTCACTTAATTAAATAAGATACATATTATGTAAAACACAAATTAAAAATAAAAAAAATATTATATTTTAATTATTTCATTACAATTATGCTTAATATTTCATTAAATTATATATATATTATATATATATATATATATATATGAAGGTATATCATCAGAAACGCGGAAGCGCATCGTCCCGATGCGATGAGGAATGAAGAACACCGCTTTGATTACCTGGGGTGAAGAAGAGAGCGTGATGATTCCTCACGTTCAGTTCTCCTTCTCAAGCCTCACGATCTGCAACAACGCACCACGAACGATCGCAAAATCCGCTCTACGGTTGATCTTCCAGGCTATGACTCAAGGGGATCAGGTAGTCGTGTGGGCAACCGTTCAGATGATGAACGTCTGCCTCTTTGGTGTGTTTCTGATGTCTGTAACCCTAGGAGGCACAAGGGAGAAAAATGTGCTTATAAACCCTGCTCAATCCAAAACTAACCCTAAGCTTCATGGGTTAGATTTAGTCTTTGGACTCACTCTCACTAAAGCTATTGGGCTTAAGTGAAAAGAGCATACATAAACCCAACAATATATATATATATATGAGAAAAATATTTCTCAAACAGCTTGAGATAAGTTTATCTCCAGCTAGCCCCAAAACTACGTCGTTTTGATTAATGAAGGGTGTTTATGTAATTTTAAGTGAATTAAAGAAGGGTGTTTTTGTAATTTTATTTATTTTTATATCATATACATTTTACTGAAACACCCTTCATATAACAACAGTTTCCATGCTAGCCTGGGCATGGCACCCTTTGAGGCGTTGTACGGTAGGAGGTGTCGTACACCTACCTGCTGGTCAGAGGTTGGGGATAAAGAGTTGTTTGGCTTGGACTTTGTTCAAGATACTACCCAGCAGATCCAGATGATCAGAGAGAAGTTGAAGCAGGCGCAGAATCGCCAGAAGAGTTACTACGATGTCAAGCATCGTCCACTGGAGTTCAGTGAGGGTGAGCACGTGTTTGTGAGGCTTTCACCTGTCACCGGTGTTGGACGAGCACTCGGAGTGAGGAAGTTGAGCCCACGATTTATTGGGCCATACCAGATCCTTGGTAGAGTAGGACCTGTTGCCTATCGACTTGCCTTGCCTCCGAACTTAGCCAACATCCATGACGTGTTTCACGCTGTGTAGCACCGATACCGACACGGGACACATGACACGATACGACACGACACTCCGACACGTTAATTCTAAAAAATATTAGATTTCGACACGTTAGGACACGTTTTGATATTATATAATATTTTAATTTATATAGTGTATATTATATTTAATATTCAGTAATTTAACAAAAAAATAAATCTAAACTTATAATATTCATAAATTTTGCACAAAAACATAAGATATCTCAAATATTTGTATTAAACTCAATAGAATAGTAATCGTAATATAACGAATCTAATAGTTGGAACTAAAAACTAAACCAACGCAACCTTTAAATTTTTTTTGAATTTCTATAATGCGTACTTGCCTTGCCTCCGAGACGGGAAGTGTAGGCCAACATCTATGACGTGTTTCACGTGTCTCAGCTTCGGAAGTACGTGGCGGATCCTTCGCACGTGGTGCAACCGGATGATGTGGAGGTTCGGGAGAACTTAAAGACTCCTGTCGGACCACTCAAGATTCTCGATCATGGCGAGAAGCAGTTGAGGAGCAAGATCATTCCGATGGTCAAAGTGCAATGGTCAGGAAGAACTCCTGAGGAGTGTACCTGGGAGCGAGAGGACGAGCTTCTCCGGCAGTATCCAGAGTTTCGAGACAGGTATATTCTGATTTTGAGGACAAAATCCTTAAAAAGGTGGGGTGAATGTAAGAACCCACACCGCTAATTAAGATAATTAATGAATTAATTGTGATAATTAGGAAATAATTCCATAATTGACCCTAATAATTATTATGAGGCTTTAATAATTATAATTAGTGGGTAAGAATGCTGAAAGTCGCTTTTCGGAAGAAAAGTGCAGATACCGGTTCTGCTAGTCGGTATAAATGTGTATCGAAAAAGTATCCCGAAAAATTATTATAAGTGCATGATAATTACTAGAATAATATGTAGGACTTGTAAAACGAGTTTCAAGTCAAAATAATGAAATCTGATGCCAGAACTGATACTGGCTATGGAAAAGCGCGTACCGGAAAGGTGCTCAGAAAAATAATATAAAAATATGATAATTCTTGTAAAATCGAGTAGGTTAAGATTCCAAAGTTTGGGATTAAAATGCTAAGTGTAGCAATTAAAGCTAATACTGTGTGTTTTAATGTCTTGGCTATAAATATGCCTATTATGGGCACAAAACCCTAGGCATCAAATTCTCTTACGTGAGTGCAGCTGGTGGCTGCTGCCTTTGGCCTTCTCCACCCTTGTGTGGCTTCCCTTGTAGCCTTTCTTCTCTTTTCTTCACATTAACACCTTGGGTGTGTGCATTAAAGCTTTGGGAAACACTAGAGAGTTGCATTTCTGAGTTGTGAAGGGTGTGTGAGGGAGTGAGTTTCTGACCTTGGGTTTGGAAGGAGTTTGAACCTTTGACTTGACATTTGTGGTGCCAAGGAGTCATCTTTTGGTGAAAGAACCAACCTTTGTGAAGGTATTTTCGTTTGGTGTGAAGTCAGAGCCTAGGGAGCTGGTTGTTAGCTCCAAGAGCACCTCCATTTTCTGTTTCAAGCCTTTGGTGAGTTATACCAACCTTGATCATGTGTTTTTATGGGTTAAAGGTGTTATCTTTGCATGTAAATGGGTTATGTAAGTAACCAACTGTAATGTTAACAAAAGTGGGTCTAAAAATGCATGCTTTAACGTGTTGAAATGTTAAAAATGGAACCTTGGAAGGATATCTTCGCGAAATGCAGAAACTGCATTCTGTCGCGAATTATCCAGATATTTCGAGTGAGATATCCAGATATTGGATATCCTGATATCTCGAGTAGATATTGGATATCCGGATATTGGATATCCTGATATTCTAATGGAGATATCCGGATATTGGATATCCTGATATTTCGAGTGAGATATCCGGATATGGGATATCCTGATATGGGATATCCTAGTACGATATCCTGATACGGGATATCCTGATATTTCCAATGAGATATCCGGATATTCTGGGATTTCGAAGAGCAGTAGCTTTACTGTGCATACAGTAAGCAATTGGGGGGTTTGTGGATCCTAGATTAAGGAAGTTAGGCTTCTGTAATTAATGAACTAAGTCAGAATCAAGTGATTAAGGGCTTATGGCTTTGTATGGAGCCTTAAGACGTAAAACGTAAAGGAAAGGCGTTGTCTTTTAGTTGTATGCTTGAGATGCATAATTATTGATATAATATTGGTCTATAACAGATTGTGATTCTGCTGTGTTTGGGCTGTGAGCTTGTGGACTCTTGGCTTGGGTGTTAGCATGTTTGGTTCCACCATGTTAATGGGGACATGGTATATGCATGTTGTGTCCTCGGTTTAGCCATGTTGCATGTGTTGTTCCATCTGGACGGTAAGCCTGAGTATGTGGCGTCATACAATACGGTGATCCATGTTCCATGGGGACATGGTATATGCATGCTGTTTTACATGCTTTTGAAAATATGAAATGTTGATTGAACTTTACATGTAATGGCTTTTAATATGCATGTGTTGCCTTATTTGTGTGAGCATGGGGTTTGTCCATGTCACTTTATGTTAGTACTTTGAGCTGAGTTGTATAAACTGATTAGTTGGTCCGGTCTACGTGTTGTAGTTCCGTGACTAGAGACTTATGCTTATGTTTTTTAATTAATGAGGTATTTTAGTTAGCTGTTTTATTGCAATTACATACAGGCAACGTTTTTATTAACTGTTAATAAGCAAGTTGGTAATGAAGATGGCATCGTAATTGAAAAGAAAAAGATATTCCGCATTTTTTTAATTAACCGCAGCTTAATACGATAGTATGATAACATTACCGGATATATACGGGGTGTTACACACTGGAAATGACTTTCTGAACATTTCCCCAAAGATGCCATCATCCTTGTATCTATCATAATTCAACAATTAACATTAAGTTTAGGAATTTTTTTATAAAAGAACAATGTGGCTATAAAGCTGTGTTCATGAAATAATCTACTGTTTAAATGTAAATAATAAAAAGCTAAAGAGAACAAAAAGAATAGCATGGTGCCCTATTTTATTGTTCAAATATATATATATATATATATATATATATATATATATATATATAAATAATGTTCAAAGTAAAACATGGAAGATTGGATAAATATATGATCAGATAAAGGTGAGATAATAAAATCACAATACGAAAGAGGTGGATCAAAAGTACTTATTCACACCCTAAATTTAAAAAAACCACGTCATATTTTTTGCATAAAAACAATACAGTGACAGATTCTGAAAACGAAGAGCAAGGATTCAACAACAATATCACAGGGATCTATATTCTACACCAATGAATCAGCACTTACATTAACAAGCACTGAGGAAAAGAGCAAAGACAGATAGTAAATTAGTTCAACTTGTAGAAAAAGAAAACGACAAAGTGCGTGTGAATCAAAATACTCTTTTAGGGCTCGAGATTGGCGCGGCAGAGAGGGCATGCAAGTGGTGTGAGAAGAGAAGCAAGCCATTTGTGAATGCAGTGACGTCGGTGGAACACATGATCACAATGTGGAATCAAACGAAGGACTTAAGTATCGATCGTTGAACTCATCCAAACATATATATTACGCACTCAACCGTGTTCCAACAGTTCCTTGCTTGAGTCTCCGAGAAATGTAGGGTTGGGAAACGGTTAATGACGTCAGGGTGGAGGCCTTCAGGATGGAGGAGTAAAACGTAGTAGAAGCCAACGAGGCAGAGAGTGGTGGTAAGCGCAACTATGATCAAGGGCAATGACGACTCGTCGGATTGTTCACCGGCGGCGGCAGAGGGAATGCTGCAGTTGCCAAGAGAGAGGAGGAAAAAGAAGCAGATGATGATTTTTTCCATGGAAGAAAGAGGAGGAGAAGATCGAGATGCTGTTTATGATCTTTGCCTTCTTCATCGTTACACCGCGCTTTAATTGTGTTTTATTTTAAGGATGGATGGAGGCCAGCCAGTACTAGTACTCCTGCTACTCGATCAGGAAGAAGAGTAAGAGAAACAAGTTGTATTACATTTCCTCGTGGGTTACATTCATTTATTACTATTTATTACTATTTCATAAATATTATTTATTGATTATTTTAATAATCTTAGTGTTTATGTTATTTAAACCGTAATAATAAAGTTTATTTAGCAAATTAATGAATTTGTAATTTGTGTTTTAATTATTGAAACTCTAATATATTATAAATGCTTGTTTTAATTATTTTATAAATTCAATTATTTTATAAATATAATTACTGTTCTAATATTAAGTAATATAATTTTTTTAATTATTTTATAACTTCAATTAGCCTTTAGAATTATTGAAGCCTTAGATCCATTCATTTTTTTATTTAGGGTATCCACTAATTTTAATTGTTTTATCAATTTTGTTTTAATTAATTTAGTAATTATAAGTTATGAAACCTTAAAAAAAAACCTACTTAGTTAAATAGATTAATTGTTAGTGGAATTATTAAACAGTAATTATACTTATTGATTTAATTAAACATTAATCATAATTGTACATGTAATTTGTGAAAGTAATTAAAGAAAGAGAGACAAAAGCTAAAGTATCACTTATTATAAAATCACCTACTCATAAAAAACCCTAAAGTCAATGAATTTGTATCATGCATGAGTTGAAACCGTCATTCTTGTTGACGGGTTTGAAAAAAAAAATAATAACTCATGTTGGACGCACTCAACTCGTCATCTAATTTGACGGGACTGTATGAGGTGACATGCTCGCGCCATGCATTGTGATTTATTTTAAAATATATGTGATTGCAATGAACTTTTTTTTCCCAACAAATTCATATATATTTTAATAAATGTATACAGTAAACTCATATATATTTTAATAAATGTATTGAATTGGTAAATAAATTACAGCATAATTGTTATTAAATAAATTTCATTCTACAATTTATTGTTGGATAAGATAAGAAAAGATAAGAAAAGATGTGTTGGGTGTGGGCAAATTGTGTTATCATAGTTTGGATGGTAAAGTTTTCTATTGAAATCGTGTGTAAAATTATTATCCATCAAAAAAAATTTACCAACTACTTTTTTATTTTACTCCTACAAAACATAGCTAAATTATTTTTCTCACCCCACTCTCTTGGACAATTTTTTTTTCCTCCAACCAAACACCCCTTCTCTCTTTCCCTTGGTGGCTTTACGCTACGGACCACTCTTCTCCTATTCACAAAGATTGGAACTATTTGCTTCTCTCTGACCTTATGGTAAGGTAATTGTTTACCAAACTAATAATAAAGTTTTTCAGATAGAAATAGTTAAGTCTAGATCTTTTTATCTTTATTCTTGTCTGCTAGACACTCAGATTGTGTACGTAGATGTTTTCAAACATTTAAGTCCCCTTAATGATAGCTTCCAACTCAATGAGAATCATTTCTAATTTTAATCAGAACTGCACTCAGTTGAGACTTTTTTTTTTTTTTTTCTCTTCACATCCTACCGCTTTATGATAAATAGGTAGCTACTCCTGAGAGTGCTACTAACCACTTCAATCATTCAATGTGGATGGTAATTCTTACCCTTTACTAATTTTCTTTTTCACATATTAATACTAAAGATAAAGTAAAGAAGAACTAATAATAATAATAATAATAGCAAAATTGGGGTCTTTTTGTACTTTTACCATCATCTCAGTAAATGTGGTTAAACCAATGTACTTAAACGCCATATTTTTTGTAGTGATTGGCCTCTCTACCAACTTGATATTAATAATGCTTTTCTCCATAGTGATCTTGAGGAGGAAACTTATATGGAGTGATGTGCCGTCAGCACATAAGTAAATTCAAGTCAAAAAGAGAAGAATAATGAACTATTCCTCATCTAAAATGCAATGGTTCTTATTGTAATCCTTAAATTCCACTTTCAAGAGTGTTTAACTGATTTTATGCTCAAATTTCAAGAAAAACAAAAAAATCTGGAAGGAAAATGAGGATTGGCCAAGAGTAAGATCCACGCTCACAGCGTGAAGTTAGCGCTGCAAGCGTGGGATTACAGAGGCATCCACGCTCACAGCGTGAGGTTGACGCTGCAAGCGTGGGATTACAGAGGCATCCACGCTCACAGCATGAGATTGACGCTGCAAGCGTGGGATTACAGAGGCATCCACGCTCACAGCGTGAGATTGACGCTGCAAGCGTGGGATTACAGAGGCATCCACGCTCACAGCGTGAGATTGACGCTGCAAGCGTGGGTTATGAAAGCTACAGCTGAACTATCAAAGGGCAAAAGTGGAATAAAAGATAAAATGTTGGTCTTATAAATAAGGAGGTGCAAATTCTGAAAAAGTGAAATGATTTTCTAAACCTAGAGAGACCGCCATTGGAGGGAGAGGAGGTTGTTCGTCGTTCTTTCTTCGTTCATTCTTGTAATTTACTTTCTTGTTAGATTTTTGAGATCAGCCATGAATATGGTTGGCTAGATCTTAGTATTGTGGTAAGGGTCACAACCCTGAATGTGAACCCCTTGTAGTTTGGATCTGATTTATATATGTTTATCCTTCTGCATCTATTTTCCTTCGCTCTTCATCTCATTGTTCTTTTAGATCTGATCATTTTAACAGATCATCAGGGTTAGGTTTCACAATAGGGATATTGGGATCCTAATTCCCGAACAGGAGGAAAATAGCTGTTCATGTACGCACTAGGGATAGGCTACATGAACCGCAAACGCGAAAGATTCACCGAATTGCATGATTAACCTGAAAAGGAATCACTAAGGGATTAGGGTTCTAATAGGGTTAATAAGGTTAAGATCACTAAGGGATTAGGGCTTAACCAATTAAATAAAAGATGGTGAATCGTTTGATCAAAAGGGTAATTCATTTGTAAATTTATATTCAGATTACAAGGTGGGGATCAGACAGGTGTTCGTACTCTTACTGCAATCTTTTCACAATTGTTTTTCACAACCTCTTATAATTTAATCTTTCTTCATTTCTACTTCAGAAAACCCTAAAAATACGTTTTTTTCCTTTAGTTTTATTTTTCTCATCAATCAACAATATTTGTCACACCGATTCAGATTTATTCAACTTAAAGGGACTGGTTATTGTAGTACTTGGTCTACAATCCCTGTGGAGACGATATTCTACTTCATCACTTTTATTACTTGGAACGATCGGTATACTTGCCGAGTCCGCAACATGGAGCAACCTCCTGGATTTGTTGCTTAGGGGGAGTCAGGTCTTGTTTGTCATCTTCGTACGTCTCTATATGGTCTCAAGCAATCTCCAAGAGCTTGGTTTGGTGAATTTAGCAGTGTTGTTCAACAATTTGGCATGACTCGGAGTGAAGCTGATCATTCTCTCTTTCATTGTCATTCAGCTTCTGGATCTATTTACCTGGTGGTATATGTGGATGATATTGTCATCACAGGTAGTGATAGGCATGGATCACTCAGTTGAAACAACATTTATGTCACCATTTTCAGACTAAGATCTTGGAAAACTTCGATATTTCTTGGGAATCGAGGTGGCCCAATCTAAAGATGGAGTTGTGATATCTCAGAGGAAATATGCTCTGGATATTCTTGAAGAAATTGCTTTGTTAAATTCTAAGTCTGTTGATACTCCTATGGATCCAAGTATCAAGCTTCTACCAAATCAGGGGAGCATTTTCCAGATCCTAAGCAGTATAAAAGATTGTTGGAAAATTGAACTACCTCATAGTCATTCATCCTGATATTCATTTGCAGTTAGTGTGGTCAGTTAATTTCTTAATTCTCCATGTCAAGAACATTGGAATAACCACCGAAAAGATTTAATAGTCCCAATATCTTCCTAATAACCACTGAAAAGACATGCATGTGATAAAATTAAAGGGCCAACCTTGAATTCTTGATTATTTACCAAAAAAAGAAAATATGATACCTCAGTGCATTCATCATAAACTACATCAATAGAATACTTAGCAAAACTCGAGTAATTTTCACGTACAAACTACCCGGACATTAAAATCTTTTGTAGCCATTGGAATGATCTCTGATCCAAAATCATTTGCATTAGGATAACAGTCCCTGAAAATTTGTCATCAAAGAAAAATGAAAAAACAGACATATGTTCATCCAAAGCTTTCTATATTTGAAACCATAACCCATGAAATGACATCAGAATTACCACAAACACCAGCAACAACCTCTAGCTTTTTTCTTTGTTTTCTCATCAGCCATGGTCACGATCTTCAGCACCACTTTCTACGCACACATGGGTCAAAGTCCAGATACAAAGTAGAGTGATAAGAAGGGAGATAAATATAAGATATGACCCCAAGCAACCCAAATAAGATAGATTTTCATGTTTATAGAAGACATTTTAAGAAGCAGAAAAAGAGTGCAATTATCAAGTAGACTAGAGTCTCAACTATCCTCCTAAACGACAAAAAGGAGAGAAAAAAAGACAGCAAAAAATAAAGAAACGCAATTGTGCAATAGATCTCTCCAACCCTCTACATATTTGATAGAATAAATGATGCAGAGTTGCAGGTGGAATGGGCAAAGTATAACATAAGCAATCACCCTAGAGTTCACAACGAATTTTGAAAAATATTATATTTGCGAAATATAATATTCTTGGTACATAACTAATATTCTTGGTACATAACTAATAAATTTCATTGCATTCTGGTCTAGATTTCTTCTTGCTTGTTCATCTTTCTGCGGGTATGGAGGAACATAAATTTGTTATCACTCCCTGTGAAGAAGATCAACACATGGTTGCTGCGGCACATCACATTTTAAAGGCACTAGCAGCAAGTAAGAGCGTTTCTGATGACTTGAGAAAAACTGTCTTGGATCTTGAGATCCAGTTATCTGCAATGTCCATAGTTAATGAAAGAAATTGGGAGGGGTATGAAGATGGGCAAGCCAGGTCGGGTTTACAAAAATCGACCCAAGGTATTGACGTAACGGGCCAGGCCCAAATTGCTGTTGAGTTTCTCCAAACCCAACTCAATGAAACCCCTGTTTTCTGTACAAATTGGGCTTGTGAGTCACATTATGCAGATCCAACAAAATCACCAACAAAGCCTACATCTAAGCCACTAATGGAGCGTTACAACCCAAAGGAAGAGAACCTAGACGAAGGAAAAGAAAACGAAGAACATGAGGCACCGCTTGAAGATGCAAAGCCACTTGAGCTCAAGCCTGAAGCGAAATCAGAACCGCCTCGACCGCCAACAAAGGAGAATTCAGATTTGATGGATTCATTAACTGTGGTACCATCATTGCAATCTGATGTCAGCACCGATGCAGTGGCAGCATTGCTGTTCAGACATGTGCGCCAGACTACGGTATTCGAGTCTAAACAGAGGTATGTTTTCGGACACGCACCGTATTCTCCTTCCATCCTTGCGGTCTCTTTTTGGAAACCACCGATTGGGAACCACATGTCTGATTCGAGTGGTTGTAACTTGTTGGGTGGAGTATGTTTTAATGTGATTGAGGTGTTTGTGTGGGACCCATTGGTGCCCTGTTTCTCTATCGATGTGGGTGAAGCTATTGATGACATCGGGGGTGCAGGTCAGGGCCATGGGAAAATTTGTTATGCGGTTGGTTATGAAGATTTTTGCCTCGAAATATTTTGTGTGCCCAATTTCGCTTGTGTTTTTTGTATTAAAAAATTTTCATATGGAAAGAACCACCTTGCTAATGCTTTGATCAAAGAGGTGCCAAAATATTCTAAAAAAAGTTATGCAAGTGTTGGTGAAGTGGTCTGCCAAGATAGGAAGAAGAATGTACTGAACATGAAAGTTGTGGAGTTAGCCAGGTTGAGATGGGCAGGGAAACTTAGTCGGTTTTTTGGGATTATGAGTGATGGAACAATTCCTTGTTATCATGCTGGGCTTTATGAAATCCCACATATGAATTCTAAAATAGGATGCATCTCTGACTTGCCTATCTATAATCCTCAACCATTGAGGGTTGCAAAAGAACAATGGCATCGTGGTGAAAAATATGATACTTCAATTCCTGCAATGGAGAAAGGAATTAGTGTATTATGCTCAGCGAAGGATCGCATACCTCGTATGGGCTCCATGGCAAATGTTGCAGCGGGCAACTCTCAAGGACCCATTATAATATGGCTCAGTTCAATGGATAGTCCACCATTAGTTGGCCATTACATTTCAAGCAATGAGATCCTGGTGGGAGGTGCTTGGGGTTAAACATCACCTTGAGGACAAGGTGATTGTTAGGGGGGAGTATTGATACGATCCTAGTCAGCAAACATATGCAGCTGTTGCCACGTCAGTTAAGAGTTTCCCAAATTACCCCGTAACAGAATGGAGAGCATGGAGGTGACTTGGAGTTAGTTATAAGCAGAGGGAAGGGAGCATGGGAGGGCATCTGGAAAATCTGAAGAAACTTGGGCCCTTTGGGGATTGGGAGAGAGTGGAACCTCTCATATGTGTTCCACATTATCTTTACCTTTATAGCATTGTTAATTTCCTTTTGGTATCCTGTAATTTCTTGTGTTCTGCAACTTTCTTTGTTATAGCATTTCTGTATGTGATTTTCACTTTGAAATACATGAAAGATGAATATTCAGATCTTAATTCTTGAGTAATTCTATTTTAGCTTGATTAATTGGTTGGTCCTTATCAGGGTATCAAGCAATTAGAGAGGGAGCTTAAAATTGCTGAAGACAAAGTAATGAGTTGGGAGACAAATCATACCATGATATGGGACTCTAGTCCCAGTGAGTTTTCTGAGTATTTAGAAGTTGTTGGTGAAATCCAAACACTGATCCAAACACTGATATGGGACTCTATAATTATATATTATTCATAATATATAGTATTAATTTTATTTTATTTTTTGGTAATCATATAGTATTAATTTATTATAAGAGAAAAAAACTTCTCATAGCTATATTTTCCTTTATGTATTTTTTTGCATAAAGCGGTAAAAAATTCATTTTTCTTCATTCTTAGGTATCATATAAGAAAAACTGAGTATAGGTAAATCAATTAACGTGTTACGTACCCTGCATAAATTACTTAAAATTTGAATTGTTCGTCCCATCAACATCCTTTTTTTTTTATTCCAAAGTTCTAGAATATAATGCAGAATTTGTATAGTCAAATCAGTAGTAATTTCAGCTGGATTATTCAGTCTTCAACATAGACACACAAACGTAGGGAAAATAGACTATCTGACCTCTCAACTTGTCGCGTATTTACACCTGACCTAATGTCACTATCTTCGTTCCTTAATTGCAAAGGAAAAGACAAGGGTAATTTCTGCCACTTATTACGCGTAATTCCCAATAGTTATAGTCGTGGTAGCTATACATGCACCTTCCTCACCGACTCTACAACCTATCCATATATTAGAGTGCAGTGCAGTGCCTAGAAACTCATTATTTTGATACTTGGGAGAGTTCTCAAATCTCAAGAGCTTACGTGTACTTTCTTCTATAGTAAACCATTAAATCAACCAACCAACGTGCATTTTGAGATTTAGATATTACTAGTGCATTACCCGTGCACGGAAGAAAAGATCAAAGATTTTGTCGGCGTCTGGATAATCGCTAAAAGAAAGAACCGTATCAGTATTTATTTTGTGCTATCTTAGAAGATGAAAAACTTACAACACTCACATAGAATTTTGTAAGTATATACCAAAAACAAAACTATGTAATTAAGAAATATCAATTCTTATGTAAATAAAAATAGTTATGTACTCTATAATTGATTATTTTCATATACAGCAATGCATATAGCAGCAAAAGTGATGAGATAGAGATTGTCCTACCAAAGATAAATCATCAAAAAATGAGGAAAAATTATTGCACTCAATACTATCCAGAACAATTATTACCAGTCGTTAAACAAAATTTGAAAACAACAAAATGAATAGGTCCAAGACAGAAGTTAGTGTAGTTTTGTTATATTCAAAATCTGAACCATAATAAATGTTGCACTCTTTTCACAAAAATGAATTAATGACAAATTTAATTTTAAATAATTCTAAATTAATAACAATTTATTTTTATTTAATTAAAAATATTTCAAAAAGTTTCTTAAAGAGTAAAAAATTTAGAATTAAAGTAGTGTGAACACATAGCTAACTTGCTTGGTTTAGAATATATATATATATAGATGTCCACATCTTACCTTTTATGAGTATAAAAGTGAGAGTATAATAATAATAATAATAAAAACTTTGCTTCCATTTCTACACCTATACCCGCAAGTATAACACTACCTCCATCGTATTGATAGATACAAGGATGATGGCATCTTTGGGGAAATGTTCAGAAATTCATTTCCAGTGCTTAGTCGTAAGTCAGTAGTTAACACAGGAATTCATTATAAAATATAAACTTAATGGCCTAGTTCCTTTCCTTTCATTTTGGAAATTCAAAGACATGAAAAATGGTCATTAGTTAACCAAATTAAATAACAGCGATCGATCAGAATTTTGTCAGCAGCAATTCTCATTAGTTAACCATTGCGCTATCTATATGACAAATTCAAAACAATAAAAGGAAAGGAACTATTGGATTTCATATATTGTTTTGAATTTGTCATTAGTCGCAATCAGCTTTTGGGCATCTCATATCATAACATAAAAAGAATCACAGCTAACAAAAGTCCTAACTGACATTCAATAACTGAGCAACTGAATAAGAAGGAGAGATAAATTAAATGCAAAATTATAGTTAGTTGGCAGAAAATGAAATCCCTTAAATTCCGGAATATGAAATAATCTTCTGCATTAACATTAAGTTTAGGAATTTTTTATAAAAGAACACTGTGGCTATAAAGCTGTGTTCGTGAAATAATCTACTGTTTAAATGTAAATAATAAAAAGCTAAAGAGAACAAAAAAAATAGCATGGTGCCCTATTTTATTGTTCAAATATATATATATAATATATATATGAACTCATCCAAGCATATTACGCACTCACCCGTGTTCCAATAGTTCCTCGCTTGAGTCTCCGAGAAATGTAGGGATGGGAAGCGGTTAATGACGTCAGGATGGAGGCCTTCGGCACCGGTGGTGAATAGAAGTTCAGGATGGCAGAGTAAAACATAGTAGAAGCCAACGAGGCAGAGAGTGGTGGTAAGCGCAACCATAATGAACAGCAATGACGAATCGTAGGGTTGTGCGGCGGCGTCGGCGGCGGCGGCAGAAGGACTGCTGCAGTTGGCAAGAGAGAGGAGGAAGAAGAAGCAGATGACGACGACGATTTTTTCCATGGCAGAAAGAGGCGGAGAAGATCGAGATTCTTTTCATCGTCACGCGGCGCTTTAAGTGTGTTTATTTTAAGGATGGATGGAGGCCAGCCAGTACTAGTACTCCTGTTACTCTGTCAAAGTTATATTACATTTCCTCGTGGGTTACATTCATTTATTACTATTTCATAAATATTATTTATTGATTATTTCATAAATACAGTATAAAATTTTATTGATTATTTTAATAATCTTAGTGTTCATGTTATTTAAACCGTAATAATATAATTTATTTAGCAAAATAATGAATTTTTAATTATTGAAACTCTAATATATTATAAATGCCTGTTTTAATTATTTTATAAATTCAATTATTTTATAAATTTAATTACTGTTCTAATATTTAGTAATTTAATTATTTTATAACTTCAATTAGCCTTTACAATTATTGAAATTCATTTTTTTATTTAGGGTATCCACTAATTTTAATTGTTTTATCAATTTTGTTTTAATTAATTTAGTAATTATAAGTTATGAAACCTTAAGAAAAAACCTACTTAGTTAAATAGATTAATTATTAGTGAAATTATTAAACAGTAATTATACTTATTGATTTAATTAAACATTAAGCATAATTGTACATGTAATTTGTGAAAGTAATTAAAGAAAGAGAGACAAAAGCTAAAGCATCACTTATTATAAAATCACCTACTCATAAAAATCCCTAAAGTCAATGAATTTGTATCATGCATGAGTTCAAACCGTCATTCTTGTTGACGGGCTTGAAAAAAAAATACCTTTGACACTCAACTCGTCATCTAACTTGACCGGACTGTATGAGGTGATGCTACCGACCACTCTTCTCCTATTCACAAAGATTGGAACTATTTGCTTCTCTTTCACCTTATGGTAAGGTAATTGTTTACCAAACTAATAATAAAGTTTTTCAGATAGAAATAGTTAAGTCTAGATCTTTTTATCTTTATTCTTGTCTGCTAGACACTCAGATTGTGTAATTAGATATTAGAAGAGTAGTGGGGGACGACGAGGATTAATCCAAGTCAAGTGCTGAAGCATAATACCGCTCCATGGCGACTATTACTTGCGATCTCATCTGAGCTTGAAGGGTGAACAATGCACAGGCCCACCTACCTGTACAAACAAAGAAATTCCAATTGAAAGAAAGTGGGGGACGACGAGGATCGAACCCGAGACATGAGGCTCTGATACCATGTAAAGAACCAAGTTAACCCATAAGCCAGATGAGATCGCAAGTAATAGTCGCCATGGAGCGGTATTATGCTTCAGCACTTGATTTGGCAACTACATTTTGTTTCTTACTTTTCCAGGAAATCATGTTGCCTCCAACAAAGACACAATACCCAGAATTAGATCTCCTATCAGCTGGACAACCAGCCCAACCAGCATCATAGTATCCAAAAACTTTATCATGACCTTTATCTTCATATTCAAGGCCTTTTCCTGGAGATGTCTTTATATACTTAAGAATACGAATGACTGCATTCCAATGTTCTTGACATGGAGAATTAAGAAATTGACTGACCACACTAACTGCAAATGAAATATCAGGCCGAATGACTATGAGGTAGTTCAATTTTCCAACAATTTTTTATACTCCTCAGGATCTGGAAAGGGCTCCCCCCGATTTGGTAGAAGCTTGATACTTGGATCCATAGGAGTATCAACAGACTTAGAATTTAACAAAGCAATTTCTTCAAGAATACCCTTCATGGTGAGAATGAGGGTGTCTTCCAAACCAGGGGCATATTCACTTGTTGGGTTCAGTGTTACAAGTTCATCAGCTGATTTACCTGTTTCCCCTGACTCTTTTGATATGTGGGGGCGCACCTTCACATTATAGTTAGGATCACGGATACGTTTCAATGTGTAAGCTTGGAAAACATTTAGGGTAGTAATGTAAGAATCACGAAGCCTGAGCCTTTGCTTCAAGTAGGGGTCTCCTTCAAGAATTTCCCTGTGTCCAGCCACCTAACATTAAGGCAAAAGAACAAAACTTAGCTTTGTGAAATAACAATTTTGTTGAGAGTACATATGTGTATGCCTTGTAACAAAAGCAAAATGTTTAATGTTTACATGGTAAAAAGTAGAGCATTACCTGAAGGAGGAGTTTCTTAGTTTCATCATATTTGTTCCTCAATTGCTCCCCAAATGCCCACAGATCCTCTGAAACAAGGAGCCTATCATTCAGAGCAGCAATGCCTGGATCTCCCTTTGCAAACACCATTTCCACTAAATCAATTGTGACCCTAAAGAAAGGCCATTGATTGTACATCTCTTGCAGCATATGGAGGTTCCTAACATCCTTCTCAATAATACTTTTAAATGCTGATCCAAAGCCTAGCCATACTGGAAGATGAAACCTTGTCTGAGTCCATGCAAAGATCCAAGGTATCGCGCGGAGTGTTTCAATGCCTCCACTAGGTCTTCTCTTTGCCGGTCTACTTCCAATATTCATCCTGCCATACTCCAACTCTGGTGTAGCCTGCATGTTACAAGGTTTACAATGATTGTTATAATTTATAAGTCATTTTGCTTAACAAAGAATTTGAAAATTTTCTGATATCTTACCAGTCGGAAATACTCAACAAAGCGCGGCTCCTTGAACACATAATAACGGTATTCCTCTGTAGCAATGACAGCCATCTGATCCATCAAAGCACGCCATTCTGGTTTGGGAGAAAGTGATCCATGGATTGTGTCTGGAGGTTGAGAGAGGATAGCAAGATGAGTAGGGCCACCTCCTCTTCCTACA
>JAVKPL010006787.1:0-10000 GCA_032173675.1 Gastrolobium villosum
TCCTTTGACTGCGCGATGGCTCCAGTGTTGTCGCAAAGCAACTGTATGGGCTCATCCACGCTTGGAACCACCCTTAGTTCATTTATGAACTTCTTGATCCACACTGCCTCCTTAGCTGCTTCTGAAGCAGCTATGTATTCAGCCTCTGTCGTTGAGTCTGCTGTTGTCTCCTGCTTGGAACTTTTCCAAGACACTGCCCCACCATTTAAGGTGAATACGAATCCTGACTGTGACTTGCAGTCATCTTTGTCACTCTGAAAGCTGGCATCAGTGAACCCTTTCACTGTTAACTCATTAACCCCACCATAGACCAGAAACGCATCCTTAGTTCTTCTTAAGTATTTAAGGATGGTTTTGACTGCCGTCCAGTGACCCTCTCCAGGGTCTGACTGGTATCTGCTCGTAATGCTTAAAGCATATGAGACATCTGGTCTCGTACATATCATGGCATACATGATGGATCCAATAGCCGAAGCGTATGGAATTCCACTCATGCGATCCTTCTCAGGCTGTGACTTAGGACACATAGCCCTCGATAGGTGTACCCCATGACTGACAGGAAGAAAACCCCTTTTCGACCCTTCCATGCTAAACCTCTTTAGCATCTTGTCAACGTACGTGGATTGAGATAAACCCAGCAGCCTCTTGGATCTATCTCTATAGATCTTTATACCGAGTATAAAGGCTGCCTCTCCCAAATCCTTCATGGTAAAGTTTTCTGAAAGCCACTCTTTCGTTATTTTTAATGTGGGGATGTCATTTCCTATTAGCAATATGTCATCTACATAAAGCACTAGGAAGACGACATTACTCCCACTTACCTTTCTGTAAACACAAGGTTCATCCTCGTTCTTGATAAAACCGTTACTCTTAACGACTTCATCAAAACGTATATTCCAACTCCTTGATGCTTGCTTTAGCCCATATATTGACCTTTGTAGTTTGCATACCATATGCACCTGATCTTTTTTTTCAAAGCCTTCAGGTTGTGTCATGTACACTTCCTCCTTCAAGAACCCATTCAAGAAGGCGGTCTTGACATCCATTTGCCAAATTTCATAGTCGTGGTATGCTGCTATTGCAAGCATGATCCTAATAGATTTGATCATGGCAACTGGTGAAAAAGTTTCATCATAGTCAACTCCTTGTCTTTGACGATACCCTTTCGCCACCAACCTAGCTTTGTAGGTCTGAACGTTGCCATCTGCATCAGTCTTTCTTTTAAAGACCCATTTATTACCAATAGGAACTATTCCTTGTGGTTTAGGAACCAAGGTCCATACCTTGTTCTGATACATCGAATCCATTTCAGATTCCATGGCTTCAAGCCATTTTGAGGAGTCAACATCTTTGACCGCCTCCTCGTAGTTACTTGGTTCATCATCCTCAACAGTTTGCTGATTCTCAATCACAAACCCGTACCTTTCAGGTGGATGGATGACCCTCGTAGGTCTACGGAGTTGTGTGTTTACTTCTCCATTGGAGAACGTCGCCTGCGGAGCAGACTCGGGTTCCTCAATCTGTTCTTGTGGATCTTGCACTTCTTCAAGATCAATCTTACTCCCACTGCCTCCTTGAGAGATCAAATCCTTCTCAAGGAACTCAGCATTCTTTGAAACAAACACTTTGTGTTCTTCCATGGAGTAGAAGTAGTATCCCTTAGTACCTTTAGGATACCCCACAAATAGACATTTAGTACTCTTAGCACTAAGCTTGTCTGATGTCAACGCTTTGACATAAGCTGGCGATCCCCATACCCTGAGGTAACTCAGGTTGGGTCTCTTACCACTCCATATCTCATATGGTGTGGTCTGAACAGATTTAGACGGTACCCTATTTAGAAGGTATGCCGCTGTGTCTAAGGCATATCCCCAAAACGATTTTGGAAGTTGAGTCTCACTCATCATAGACCTAACCATGTCTAACAAGGTCCTGTTTCTCCTTTCGGAGACACCGTTTTGGTGTGGTGTGTAAGGAGCGGTAAATTGTGAGAGAATTCCATTTTCTCTCAGATAACCCTGAAACTCGTGGCTCAAATATTCACCACCACGATCTGATCGTAATGTTTTAATCATCTAGCCACGCTGTTTCTCCACCTCATTCCTAAACTCTTTGAACTTTTCAAAAGCTTCAGATTTATATCTCATTAGGTATATATACCCAAATCTTGATTTGTCATCTGTAAAGGTAATGAAATAAGAATATCCACCTCTAGCCTCAATAGACATTGGGCCACATACATCAGTATGAATGAGTTCTAATAACTCACTATCCCTATGACTCTCAAGCCCTTTGGGCTTTTGTTGAATCATTTTCCCAGCTAGACAAGATTCACACTGTCCATAGGATTCCAAATCCATGGAGTCCAGGTATCCATCTCTATGCATCCTAGACAATCTTGTTTCATTTATGTGCCCTAGTCTACAGTGCCAAAGATAAGATTGATTATCCGTCCTAGGTCGTTTCACATCTATATTGAGCACTTCATTTCCCATTTCCAACACATACAATCCATTTATTAAAGAAGCAGTACCGTAAACCATATCATTCAAAATGATAGAAAAAGTACCATTCCTAATACTGAAAGTATATCCATCTTGTTCTAAACAAGAAATTGAAATAATGTTTCTAGAAATTTGCGGAACATAAAGACAATTATTCAAATGCAGTAAAAGGCCCGTAGGCAAAATAAGGTCAGCATCTCCAACTGAATGAGCAGCAACTCTTGCTCCATTACCAACGCGGAGATCCACCTCGTTTCTATCCAATCTCCTTGGGCTCCTAAGTACCTGCAACATATTGCAGATATGAGAACCACATCCGGTATCTAATACCCATGAGGATGGATTAGCATAAGAATAATTTATCTCAATCATGAAAATACCTGAGGCAGAAGCATCACCATGCTTCTTGTCCTTCACATTGTTCAGGTAGTCTGGACAATTCCTCTTCCAGTGGCCTTTCTTGCCACAATGGAAGCACTCAGCATCACCCTTGTCCTTAGGTGCCTTCTTACCCTTCTTCTTGCCCTTCTTCTTCTTGGATTTTCCTTTGGGCTTAAGGGGGTCACCTTTTGCAGGCTCCTTACCCTTTCCCTTGGCCTTGCTAGGCCCACCAATCAAAAGAGCCTGTGTCCTATCCTTCTTGATAGACACTTCAGCTGTTGTTAACATGCTTAACAACTCAGGCAAGCTCACTTGCATCCCATGCATATTGTAATTCATGATGAATTGACTGAAGGAAGGTGGAAGTGAGGTGAGGACTAAGTCATTACTTAGCTCGGCATCCATGATGAAGCCTAGGTTTCCTAGCTTCTCAATCAGCCCAATCATCTTGAGAACATGGCTGCCAACAGACATGCTCTCAGTCATCCTACAAGAGAACAGTTCTCTTGAGGCCTCATACCTCTCATGCCTGCCTTTAATATCATACAACTCCTTGAGATGTACGATAATAGAGGGAGCATCCATATGCTCATGCTGCTTTTGCAGTTCAGGCGAGTTGGATGCCAACATGATGCATACTGCCATCACATTGTCATCCAAGTGCTGTTGATGGGTTACGAAATCAAATTCCGCAAACCCTTCTTCCCCTTCCCGTGGAGCTACGGGTATTACAGCATCTAAAACGTAGGCAATCTTTTCGGCCCTTAGAACTATTCTTAGGTTCCGATACCAGTCCATAAAATTCGAACCGGTCAGTTTATTCGTATCGAGTATTGAACGCAGTGACAGTGGATTAGTCATACTATAAGCTGAAAAGGATGTAAAGATAGTTTTAGTTAATATACGGTTATGTAGTTAAAAGCAAATTATTAAAGACTTAAAATAATTTGCCCCTCCCACTATTTTATCTAAGTCAATGACCCTTCCTTTTGACTTAGGGTTAATCTACTTTAGATTTTACCTTAGTGGGTTTAAGAGTGCGATTATTTATTTTAACCTCCGTCTGAGACCGCAAGATTAATTTAAATAAAGGGTTGATCTTTATCAACAGTATCTCATACCCTCTCTTAACTTTAGGTTGACAACTCTTTGTCACTTAGTGGTGCATCTCATGCAACCAACCTAGCACCATTACCCTAAGCACATAAGTCCGGCTGTGCCTGCAACTTATGTCTTAGTTAAGCATTAAACCAGCACCCTAAGTGTCTTACACTTCAAACACTACTCTAGCCCAACGAAATAGTGGGTCCCAACTGAGTTGTGGAGCACCACTACGTAGAAGAGTTTTGAGTAGCATTGGTGGTGGGAGATAATCATATGCTTAATTATTTATTCCTTTTAAGGGTTCCTTTTATCTTGGGGTTAATTAGGTCCCATCAAACGCATATTGTAAGTTATCATGCTAGTCGTTACCTATGTCAAACATCTATCGGTATACACTAGTCGTTATTGGACAAACATAATAACCATACAAACGCGATTTGCCCAATTTATGCATACTAGACGTTCTAATCATACATACATATAAACAGTTTATATTGAGATAGCCATGGTGCTCGCGCTTTTGTCCTTTTTGCTTCTTTAAGCAACGGCCGCTTGTCGTCTATACGCCACTAGCCTATTTCTCTAATTACAAATAATTAAAGAAACTCCATAACACTTTGGAGGAACAAAATTACAAAATTTAAATTACAAATATACTTGTAAATTAAAATGCGCGATTACACATAAATTTAAAATTCAAAAAAATTCAAATCCGGGCACCATGACCATCCCCTTCCTGTTTGTACCTGAAAAGTTCAAAACTTGCAAACACAAACATTATATTATCACATAACATTTTCACATGTATTTTGACATTTAACATTTAAACATCAAAATAACATCAAGATTCATAATCTTAAATTTCTCATTGGCCGAATTTAAAAACAATTTCAATTCAAATTTTGTTAATTCTTTCTTAAAGAAAACAAAATTAAACCATGCATGTAGCCATATATCCCTACATGGCCGAATCATATAGGTAACTATATGATAAATTTTTCGCAAAATTTCATGCATATAAACATGACACAATTCATGGAGAAAAATAAGAAATCATTCAAGGTACTCTTAGTACCCTCCATGGCCGAATCTACCCTTTCAAAAAGGGTGTTCCTTTTAGAACTTTCATAAAGAAAAGAAACTAAACCATGATGCATAATGTTTTATGAACACATAATCAAATTTTCATGTTCATAAAAACAAAAACTTTAACACTTTAAAGGATTTGTGATTCAAAATCCACATGCAGAATTTAAACTTTAACCCTTTAAAGATTTTTGACCGTGAAAGACTCTTTTCACAAACAAGGTACCATCACCAGTCGATGGTAAAGCAACCGGGCTCTGATACCACTTGAAAGTAAACTGGCCTTTGAAGGCCGATGCATGTAAGGTGTAAAACAAAATTTTTACTGCGGAACATACATGCACTCATAGATTCATGCTTTAAGACAGCATGATGTTACCTTGTTTTGGCCTGATCAGTCAGGGAGATGAGATGTCAGGCTTGAAGGGTTCAAACCCTCTAATGGTGATCCACACCACCGTTCGTCTATGATGCAAGAACTCTTTCTTGAAAGCCACCAGATGAACACCACAATGAGGCTTGCTATGCGCACAAGTGGTGAGGGTGGAGGCTAGGTATCCTGTTTGGAAAGGTGTACTGAGCTACCCTACAGAATGGTGCATAGAGGAGGAGAGTTGGCTTGGTTTTCCAATGAAACCTAAGGTGAGGAACATGTCTATTTATGCGCACCCTTTGGAGAGGAGGAGGGAATTCATTCATTCAAAATGAAAAACAAACTTTCAAATTTCTTTGAAAGTTGTGCATGAAACAGTGTGATAAGGTGGAGCTGTTGCAAAACAAACTTTGCCAACAACCTCCAATCTTATCCACATGAATTTAAATTCAAATTAATTTAAACTTAAATTCATAAACTATCATATAGTATATAGTTTTCATGCGCATAATTCAGCCCTATAAAGGGTCCAAATACATTGAGCAGTTGCATTCAAAATTTGAATCAACTTACCCACTGATTCCCTCAACCACCAAATCTGAATGGAGGTTTGTTTTAAGTGATAAGATAATACTCTTATCACTTAAAAGTGATGCACCAAACAGCCTAGGGAGAGCCTCCAAAGATGCTTCTTCATCCAAGGAATATGCTCCAATAAGATCCTATCTTATCCTTTTGTTATAAAACAACTTTTCAAAACCAATTCAAATTCGAATTCAAACACTTGAATTCAAACGTTCAAACATTCAAATTCAAAATTCAAAATTTAAAATTTCAAATTTCAAATTCAAAATTCAAATTTCAAAATTCAAATTCAAATTCAAATTTTAAAATTCAAATTTCAAATTTCAAATTTCAAATTCAAAATTCGAATTTCGAAATTCAAATTCTAAATTCAAATTTCAAAATTCAAATTTCAAATTCAAAATTCGAAATTCAAATATTTGATTATTAATTTAACTAATTAAATTAATTAGTAATGGCTTGGACTATCCAAGCCCATTACTAAACTCCATGCACCACCCACCCATTTAGGTGGGCTTCCAAACAGCTTCTTGGGCTAATAACATTATTAGGCCCAATACCTTTAAAGCTAGTCCATCATAACTACAAGGTGTTAGTGTGTGACCCATTAGGTCCAACTTAGCTACTGACATAACTGGGCTTGGGCCCAACAAGCCCACAACCCAATTAATGACAACACAGAGCACTAGCAATGCTTTGTTGCCCCAGAACTAGTCAGATTAATGACTTGATCATCCTATTGCACATATTTGGTTACCGTATGTATTTCCCTTCGTCTCGGTTATCTTCCCATTAACCTAGGGTAAGGAAATGTATCAACCCCTGCGGTTTAGGGTAAGCTTTATTCGAAATAGGGAATCTTCAATTTACTGACTCTAAAGGCAGATCATCTCATGATCTCTTTTACTATGCATAGATTCCCGAGTCCCTGTAAATGTCATCCCGATTTCTCCGGTTTACAGATAACCTAATCTCTCACAGAGATTTGACGAATTCCTTCAGCTTATTACCCTAGCCCTGTGCCCTTTAAGGACACGCCCAACAGTATACCTATGAGTCTCCATGTTTCAGGCAGACGAGGTATACAATCAAAACATGCCTTCAAGAACACAGTCTAGGTAATAACTTCTGGTCTAAGGAAAGACACACCCAAACATAAAGAGATTACTCTAATGACACTATCTGTGAGATTTCCTCATAGAGTCTCTTTTTGGGTCTGTTCAGTGCGAGCTATACTCTTATAGGTCCACCCACGACTTTAGCTAAGATATATCCATATCTGCAGCTCATGAGGTCTTTACCTTGTATCCATATACAAGTAGATAAGTCGTACTAGTCTTTACTCGAGATCACTGATCCCCAAACTCAGTGTCTCTAGACTAGGAACATATAATTAGGAATAGACATGCAATATCCTTGAATCCTCATGATCGTGATCTCATCACAGATACTCAAGAGATACCTGTTCTATTCCAAGGGGTTTATCCAGTTCATTCATATAATATTAACAGTAATATCGAGACACAATATGAAACTGAATAAATAGTGCTTACATTTATTTGCGACAAATAAAGTTCTACATCTAGTGTCCTTTATTTAATCAAAAGATTGTCTCTAGGACACCCATATGCTAACACTCCACACGTAACAGCCTCATTACTTTATAACTGACTCATTAGTGAGGCATCGTGTAACATCCCGCATAATTAGTAAAATACATAAGTACTATATGCTATATGTACATGTGTAGAATTCGGATGTATGGTTTATGTGTAATGGCTTGTGAATTGTTTGATCTTTATTCCTTGGATAAGACTAAGGTAATTAATTAAATTAAATCATAGGAGGGTACATATGTAGACATGTGAATTTAATCATATAAGTAATGTGAGTATGTGTTATAGGACCTTAGTGTTCATTGGACTTTGGTAGTGGGCTAGTGTGTGTGTGGGGACTTGTTGCTAGTGGACTTGTGATTGGATCCTTTTGTGTGTGTGGCCAATGGCCCAAGGATGGCTCTTGGATCAAGCTAATTCAGCCCAAGGTTGTGTCCACCCTTATCTCCCCTAAGCCTTGTCCAACTAAGGTGTCTTGTGTATCAAGTAACTCTCACATGGCAAGGATAATTCCCACTCATTCATGCGCACAAAGGAGAGTGATTAGGACTTAGAAATCTGCCATTTTCCCTTGCTAAACCGCCACCTCACCTTGTTTATGCATCACTTGATTTAAACCTCATTGCATGGAAGACACATGTACCATTTAGCATGATATTAGGCTGCATTTTTCTGCATTCGGGCGCACATGGGGGGGAGTCATGGATCAGATTGCTTGTGTCACCAAAACTGCCTAACTTGTTGACTTGGAGAACCCTCTTGCACTTCCATCATGAGACTGATTTGTGCAGATTTTTGGCAAGCTTTTTGGCAGCCATCATGAGCCAAACCTGCCTTGTTTTCACATGCATCATTAGTAGGATCTTGGGGCTGCATCCTCATCAATTCATGCGCACAAGACAGCCCCAAAATGTGTGTGTAGGCTGCCACAAATCTGCACCCATGATGCACCTCTTTTCCCCTCATCATTTGCGCACCTAGGCTGCCTAAATGCAGATTTTTGGGCTGCCACATAGTTGTTTGACTTGTTGACTTAGCAAAGCTCTTACATGTACTCATGATGCACCTCCTCCACTCCATTTTTGCGCATAACTTGGTCAATGGTGCAGAAAATTTTCTGACTTAGGGCAGCCACTCAAATCTGAACCATCTCCTCACCTCCTTGCATGTGAATAGAGTACATTAGAAGCAACCTTGTGTGCAGCCCCATCCCCTCAAGCAATCAGATTTTTTCATGATGTTAAATCATTGCAACCTCCTCCCTTCTCCCCTTATTTATGCGCACAAGAGGGGGCTGCCCCCATTCACTTGTGCAGCCAACTCCTCTCCCCTCTCCCACACACTCTAGCTTAGCATTGCAAGAACCTTAGGAGGAAGAAAGACCAAGCCAACTCCCTCCTTCCCTCACCTTCAAACCGTGACTCAAGACCTCCTAGCAAGTGTAGTTTTCTCCTCTTTTCCTCTCACTGTCCAGCCTTGATCCTCAACCTTGAAGCTGTCCTTGTGTGTTCATCCTCACTTTGTGTGCGCATTGATCCTCTCTTGGGAGGGTGGACTTGTTGTGAAGTAGAGCTAGAAGGGTGTGGTGAAGTGTGTGCTACAAGAGGTAGGCCTTGAACTTAGAACTCTTTCTTTGTGTAGCCATGTAAGTGTGCTTGAATGTCTCCTTGTATATGTTTTGCTTTGGATCCTTGGTTGAGCATGATTAAAGTATAAGTATGGAGTCATTTCATGATGATTTGTATGCAGAAAAATCTTATGGTTATGTTTAAGCTTATGCCACTATTTCTTGTATGGATATGCCACTGTTTTGAAGAAGAAATGTGCCACTGTTTCGGTTTGATGTGCCACTGTTTTGAAGATGAAATGCCACTGTTTCGGTTCCTCAAAATCACCATTAAAATGCCACTGTTTCTGCACATTATATGCCACTGTTTCTGCACATATATGCCACTGTTTCTGCACATTATATACCACTGTTTCTGCATAAAGACACTCACTGTTTTAGTCATCAAATGCCACTGTTTTTATGCATAATATGCCACTGTTTTAGTCATCAAATGCCACTGTTTTTATGCATAAAAGGCCACTGTTTTAGTCATCAAACGTCACTGTTTCCATGCTTAAAATGCCACTGTTTTTATGCATAAAAGGCCACTGTTTTAGTCATCAAACGTCACTGTTTCCATGCTTAAAATGCCACTGTTTTTATGAATAAAATGCCACTGTTTTAGCCATAATATGCCACTGTTTCAATGTCCAAAAACCAAGACTTATGCCACTGTTTTGAAGTCTAAAGTGCCACTGTTCTGTTTTAAAACGTTCACTGTTTTGCTGCTGTAAACACTGCT
>JAVKPL010006787.1:22500-27254 GCA_032173675.1 Gastrolobium villosum
AATAACTTAACTCCACACGTAACAGCCTCATTACTTTATAACTGACTCATTAATCATTGATATGAATAACATAACTCCACACATAACAGCCTCATTACTTTATAACTAACTCATTAATATCATCCAAGTTTCATCCCGCATCGCAATCCTCTTCATTGATCTGAATAACATAACTCCACACGTAACAGCCTCATTACTTTATAACTGACTCATTAATCATTGATATGAATAACATAACTCCACACATAACAGCCTCATTACTTTATAACTAACTCATTAATATCATCCAAGTTTCATCCCGCATCGCAATCCTCTTCATTGATCTGAATAACATAACTCCACACGTAACAGCCTCATTACTTTATAACTGACTCATTAATCATTGATATGAATAACATAACTCCACACATAACAGCCTCATTACTTTATAACTAACTCATTAATATCATCCAAGTTTCATCCCGCATCGCAATCCTCTTCATTGATCTGAATAACATAACTCCACACGTAACAGCCTCATTACTTTATAACTGACTCATTAATCATTGATATGAATAACATAACTCCACACATAACAGCCTCATTACTTTATAACTAACTCATTAATATCATCCAAGTTTCATCCCGCATCGCAATCCTCTTCATTGATCTGAATAACATAACTCCACACGTAACAGCCTCATTACTTTATAACTGACTCATTAATCATTGATATGAATAACATAACTCCACACATAACAGCCTCATTACTTTATAACTAACTCATTAATATCATCCAAGTTTCATCCCGCATCGCAATCCTCTTCATTGATCTGAATAACATAACTCCACACGTAACAGCCTCATTACTTTATAACTGACTCATTAATCATTGATATGAATAACATAACTCCACACATAACAGCCTCATTACTTTATAACTAACTCATTAATATCATCCAAGTTTCATCCCGCATCGCAATCCTCTTCATTGATCTGAATAACATAACTCCACACGTAACAGCCTCATTACTTTATAACTGACTCATTAATCATTGATATGAATAACATAACTCCACACATAACAGCCTCATTACTTTATAACTAACTCATTAATATCATCCAAGTTTCATCCCGCATCGCAATCCTCTTCATTGATCTGAATAACATAACTCCACACGTAACAGCCTCATTACTTTATAACTGACTCATTAATCATTGATATGAATAACATAACTCCACACATAACAGCCTCATTACTTTATAACTAACTCATTAATATCATCCAAGTTTCATCCCGCATCGCAATCCTCTTCATTGATCTGAATAACTTAACTCCACACGTAACAGCCTCATTACTTTATAACTGACTCATTAATCATTGATATGAATAACATAACTCCACACATAACAGCCTCATTACTTTATAACTAACTCATTAATATCATCCAAGTTTCATCCCGCATCGCAATCCTCTTCATTGATCTGAATAACATAACTCCACACGTAACAGCCTCATTACTTTATAACTGACTCATTAATCATTGATATGAATAACATAACTCCACACATAACAGCCTCATTACTTTATAACTAACTCATTAATATCATCCAAGTTTCATCCCGCATCGCAATCCTCTTCATTGATCTGAATAACATAACTCCACACGTAACAGCCTCATTACTTTATAACTGACTCATTAATCATTGATATGAATAACATAACTCCACACATAACAGCCTCATTACTTTATAACTAACTCATTAATATCATCCAAGTTTCATCCCGCATCGCAATCCTCTTCATTGATCTGAATAACATAACTCCACACGTAACAGCCTCATTACTTTATAACTGACTCATTAATCATTGATATGAATAACATAACTCCACACATAACAGCCTCATTACTTTATAACTAACTCATTAATATCATCCAAGTTTCATCCCGCATCGCAATCCTCTTCATTGATCTGAATAACATAACTCCACACGTAACAGCCTCATTACTTTATAACTGACTCATTAATCATTGATATGAATAACATAACTCCACACATAACAGCCTCATTACTTTATAACTAACTCATTAATATCATCCAAGTTTCATCCCGCATCGCAATCCTCTTCATTGATCTGAATAACATAACTCCACACGTAACAGCCTCATTACTTTATAACTGACTCATTAATCATTGATATGAATAACATAACTCCACACATAACAGCCTCATTACTTTATAACTAACTCATTAATATCATCCAAGTTTCATCCCGCATCGCAATCCTCTTCATTGATCTGAATAACATAACTCCACACGTAACAGCCTCATTACTTTATAACTGACTCATTAATCATTGATATGAATAACATAACTCCACACATAACAGCCTCATTACTTTATAACTAACTCATTAATATCATCCAAGTTTCATCCCGCATCGCAATCCTCTTCATTGATCTGAATAACATAACTCCACACGTAACAGCCTCATTACTTTATAACTGACTCATTAATCATTGATATGAATAACATAACTCCACACATAACAGCCTCATTACTTTATAACTAACTCATTAATATCATCCAAGTTTCATCCCGCATCGCAATCCTCTTCATTGATCTGAATAACTTAACTCCACACGTAACAGCCTCATTACTTTATAACTGACTCATTAATCATTGATATGAATAACATAACTCCACACATAACAGCCTCATTACTTTATAACTAACTCATTAATATCATCCAAGTTTCATCCCGCATCGCAATCCTCTTCATTGATCTGAATAACATAACTCCACACGTAACAGCCTCATTACTTTATAACTGACTCATTAATCATTGATATGAATAACATAACTCCACACATAACAGCCTCATTACTTTATAACTAACTCATTAATATCATCCAAGTTTCATCCCGCATCGCAATCCTCTTCATTGATCTGAATAACATAACTCCACACGTAACAGCCTCATTACTTTATAACTGACTCATTAATCATTGATATGAATAACATAACTCCACACATAACAGCCTCATTACTTTATAACTAACTCATTAATATCATCCAAGTTTCATCCCGCATCGCAATCCTCTTCATTGATCTGAATAACTTAACTCCACACGTAACAGCCTCATTACTTTATAACTGACTCATTAATCATTGATATGAATAACATAACTCCACACATAACAGTCTCATTACTTTATAACTAACTCATTAATATCATCCAAGTTTCATCCCGCATCGCAATCCTCTTCATTGATCTGAATAACATAACTCCACACGTAACAGCCTCATTACTTTATAACTGACTCATTAATCATTGATATGAATAACATAACTCCACACATAACAGCCTCATTACTTTATAACTAACTCATTAATATCATCCAAGTTTCATCCCGCATCGCAATCCTCTTCATTGATCTGAATAACTTAACTCCACACGTAACAGCCTCATTACTTTATAACTGACTCATTAATCATTGATATGAATAACATAACTCCACACATAACAGCCTCATTACTTTATAACTAACTCATTAATATCATCCAAGTTTCATCCCGCATCGCAATCCTCTTCATTGATCTGAATAACATAACTCCACACGTAACAGCCTCATTACTTTATAACTGACTCATTAATCATTGATATGAATAACATAACTCCACACATAACAGCCTCATTACTTTATAACTAACTCATTAATATCATCCAAGTTTCATCCCGCATCGCAATCCTCTTCATTGATCTGAATAACATAACTCCACACGTAACAGCCTCATTACTTTATAACTGACTCATTAATCATTGATATGAATAACATAACTCCACACATAACAGCCTCATTACTTTATAACTAACTCATTAATATCATCCAAGTTTCATCCGCATCGCAATCATTACTTTATAACTAACTCATTAATATCATCCAAGTTTCATCCCGCATCGCAATCCTCTTCATTGATCTGAATAACATAACTCCACACGTAACAGCCTCATTACTTTATAACTGACTCATTAATCATTGATATGAATAACATAACTCCACACATAACAGCCTCATTACTTTATAACTAACTCATTAATATCATCCAAGTTTCATCCCGCATCGCAATCCTCTTCATTGATCTGAATAACTTAACTCCACACGTAACAGCCTCATTACTTTATAACTGACTCATTAATCATTGATATGAATAACATAACTCCACACATAACAGCCTCATTACTTTATAACTAACTCATTAATATCATCCAAGTTTCATCCCGCATCGCAATCCTCTTCATTGATCACTAACTCATTAATATCATCCAAGTTTCATCCCGCATCGCAATCCTCTTCATTGATCTGAATAACATAACTCCACACGTAACAGCCTCATTACTTTATAACTGACTCATTAATCATTGATATGAATAACATAACTCCACACATAACAGCCTCATTACTTTATAACTAACTCATTAATATCATCCAAGTTTCATCCCGCATCGCAATCCTCTTCATTGATCTGAATAACATAACTCCACACGTAACAGCCTCATTACTTTATAACTGACTCATTAATCATTGATATGAATAACATAACTCCACACATAACAGCCTCATTAATATCATTAATAACTAACTCATTAATATCATCCAAGTTTCATCCCGCATCGCAATCCTCTTCATTGATCTGAATAACTTAACTCCACACGTAACAGCCTCATTACTTTATAACTGACTCATTAATCATTGACATGAATAACATAA
>JAVKPL010006788.1:0-27900 GCA_032173675.1 Gastrolobium villosum
AATCATGTTGGCTCCAATCAAATCAACACACTCCAGAGTAAAACTGAACTGAACCACTTGACAATTAAAGAAAAGAAATAAAGAGAGTATCAGTATCAACCTTAATGAATTGTAGTTCCCAAAAATTATTTACATCCAAAAAGGTAGTCATCCCCATTTTAATTCACTCTAGTACTATCAAATATTCCAAGTGCTAAAAATAAAAAATAAAAAATCTACAAACATATTCCTTGGCTCTTGTTTTTTCATTTTGGGGTGAGAAATGGCACAAATGGAAGAAACCCAATAAGATGTAGAATCCATTGATAAAAGGGTATCACCATTACCTGGTTCTAGTTGGTGTGAGTTGAAACACAGCTGAATCCAACCTTGCTGAAGAGTTCATTGTGATAACCAAAAAACCAACAAAAGCAGCTGAAAGAGACTAAACCAGCAACTGGGTTTTCTCAGGGATCACACATAAAGTTTCTAAAGTGTTGCTAAGATAACAGGTCAAAAATAAAAAAAACACCAGAGAGATTCCCTCAAAAATGGGTTTAACTTTGGTGACTCAAAAAGACAAGCTTTGCTTGAAAAACAGGCTTCAGGCTCAAAAAAGAGAAGGAAAGTTGCTAAGAAAACTTAATAAAGAGGAAAGTAATGGATTCAGAAGAAGAGCTACAATGGCTGCCAAAGACAAATAGGAAAGTCGGTGTGAGACAGGATCCAAGGTTGTTCTTCTTTGGATACCAACTCATACCAGGGACCATTAATCTTCTGCTTCTTCACACCAAAAAATATCAAAAAGGTTGAATTTTTCACTTTGCTTCGGAATTATAGTAAAAGAATAAGGGCATAACCGGGATTTCGGTGAAAATTTGACAAATGGAACCGAATGACGCTGTCTGACATACACAATTACACACGTCTCGTGATAACGGTCTTGTCCACTTAAATTACGATATTACCCTCAATAAACGCTCTGTTTGGTAAGTTGCAAGCGTGAACTAGTTTCACCTGTGCGTCATAATCACTTTCACTTAACACCACTTTTGGTATTAAATTTTAAAATCACAAGTGCATACGTAAGAAGAGATAAATTCTTCAATAAATTTGATGTGCACAAATTAAGTGTATTATGCTAAATTGCTAATAGATTTATTAATACATTATTGACTAATAAATAATTATTATGTACGTTGACTATCATAATTGATGATATATTAATAAAAAAAGATAGGTTATATTTATTATATTTTTTCTTATTATCTCCTACTATTATGTTTCTTATCATTAGATCAAAATCAAATTAATAATTATAAAATAACATTAAATAAAAGTCTTTAATTTGATTTTAATCCAACATGGTAATAAAAAATAGTAAGAAAAAATAATAATAAATATAACCTCTCTTCGAGACTAGTCCAATTCAGAATATATTCAGAATTAAGGTTTCAAATCCATTTCAAAGATGTTCATTTTATGTCTATTAAGTTTATATAAAAAAATTGGGTTTAAGTTTACTTATGTTGTAGGATTGTATGAGAGAAAAAAAAGTAGAGAGAAGTTAAATTTGGATCCCATATTTTATATTTAAGAAGAAAAGAAAAATTAATTGGCACGGAAAATGAATTTGTGTAGGAAAATGATTTACTCTCATGTAGTATGAGGATATTATTTCCCAAAAAGTTTCTTACAGGTAGGTTTTTGTTAGAGGAAGTTGTGGTAGGTAGTCCTTGTATTGTTAACTGTTAAGATCTCATTTTCCTATTGAATATTTAACAAATCGTTCTAACGAACTAATTAATCACAAAGTTTTGCTGGGCATATATTGATAATCTTGTGCTATATACATTTATGAATGGGTTTAGTAATAGGGTTTATCATCTATCATTTAACATGATCACAAAAAATTTCTTACACACACAACATTTTATGGGGTCCGCAGCAAAAAAAAAAAAACTCCAGCACGCAAAACGAATCTCTATAACATAACACAATCACTTTTTCTATAACATAACTCTTATAAAATCCTTAGTAATAATATTTTATGTGTATGAAGTATTCAACACAAGGGTAAGAGGTTGATGGGTTGTTGTATAGATCGATAAGTTATTATACGATGAACTAGGATTCTAGATGGCGAGTTGAAGGTGTTTGTGTGATAATTTCCGCCATGTATATTGGGGAAAGTGGGTGATGATATGACACCTACATAGTGACCAGGGAGGGTGTGAAGCATGGTATAGTAGTTGGTTATGAGGGAAGATATAACTTTGTAGGTGAATAAATATGTGCATGTCATGTCAATTAAGGAGGTGTCCACTTAGTGAAATGTTATAAAAGGATATAGAATATTCTATGATATGATATTTTGTCCTATAGTGGGATATATAGGATGAGTAATATATAATAGCGGAGAAAAAAATTTGGTAAAGGGTGAGGAAATTGCAAGTGTAATATTCTCAATTTATAAGTTATAATTATCTATGGGGAAATATTTTTTCATACTACATGAGAATTTAATTATCATGTTGCGACTCAATTAGTAGTGTATCTCATATTTATTAAAAAAAAAAAAAAATTTGCACGTAAATCAAAGAATCAAAATATAAGAAATTCAAATCTCATTATCGTAACCAAAATAACAAAAGTAATGTTCATAACTAAGGACTTAATTTTAAGAATTTGTCGGAGGCAATTACTATTTATATAGCCAAACAATACAAATGACATTCAAAATTAAAGGCTTATATAAACTTGAAAGAGCTGATCGTCTTCCCTTGCTCCACCATTGGAGATATAATGGGCCTAATCTTGTGGTCCACAATATTATAAATAAGAAATTATAGCCATCATCACTTACTAATTGAACACGTTAGTATCACGTTTATATAAGTTGTATACTTTAACACATTAATATGTCATGCGTACAATATCTTATTTGCTTTGATGATATTATGACTTACAAACATGATGTGCTTTTCTCATTTCTAAATTGGTTAAATATGAGAATTTATCACTATGTGTTAGTAGAAGTGGCAATATGAGTTAAATTCGACGGGTCAACCCGCCAATCCGCCAAAATGGAATGGGTTGGGTTACCTATTTCAACCCACCAACCCGCCTCGTTGGATTGTGGGTCAAAACGGATTGGCAGCGGGTTGACCCGCCGGATAAATTTTTTTTATATATATACTGTTAGTAGTATTTTATTTATTTTTTAGCTTTTATGATATTTAATTTTTTGTTATCTTAGTACTCTCTAGAAAAAATACAGAAGAAAAATTTTATTTATGACAGATAATTTATGTATGGAGATAAAAATAAGTTTATAAAGAATATCTAACTAAATATTAGCATATATTTAGACTTAAAATGGGAAAAAACTAAGGAAAATGTGATATGAAAATAAGTAATATTATAACATTTATAAAATATGATTTTTTTATTTTTAATTATTTTTTAAACGGGTTGACCCGCCAACCCACCATAAAACGGGGTGGGTTGGGGTTTTCAACCCAAATTCAAGTGGTGGGGCGGGTCAATCCACTTTTGGTGGGTTAGTGGCGGGGCGGGCCAACCTGTTTTGCCACCCCTATTTGTAGGCTTTTAAACAAAAAAATAATAAAATAAAATTGTGTAGGGCCTGGAATGGTTGTGTAGAGCGAAAAATTTAATATGCTCCCGGACCTTCATGCTCCTCCCATTCACAAAGTGACATGTGTATTTTTTTGCTTTTTTCTTTTTCTTTTCTCTTCTCTCTCCTCAAATTCTCTTTCACTCTCTCTCCTTCACCCCACCCAATCCTCTATAGTCCGGGAGCTTCAAATTTCGTCTCCGTGTAGAGAGTCTTTTAGCATATAATTTGATAACGACACTTCAAATGCAAAATGGGGGACGAAATAATAATCAAATAATTGAAGCCAAATGAAAACCATCACTGCTTACAAGTTATTGTCAGAGGTCTTAGAAGAGATGGTGAAGGAGAAATATATATCCACCTTAAATTATAATGAAGTAACATACTTTATGACAACCAAACATTCTATTATTGAAAATGAAGAGAAATATATTCTTTATACTAGTTGGCAAATTTTTTTTTTTTAAAATACAAAATTGATATGATTTTGCATTGTTGCCAACAAACTCTATTTCTAAAACTATATTCAAATGCCTTTCTGAAATCCACCATGTTTTAATGATGAACAAGTATCTTTTTTTTTTGGGGGTAAAAATGAACAAGTATCTTTAAATAGACTTGCTTTGCACTTGTTTTGTAGATATTTTTGATAAATGGATGATCAAAGAAACTTGCTGTAGGACTGACCATTGGTGCTGGTCAAGAAGCTTGGTAAAGTAAATTTCTAAGGGGGAGTTCCTGATTAAAATCCATCAATTATTTAGAGCGCTCTTAACGACCTAAATATGTTGATGACACTAATGTGGAGCTCAAGACCACAATTTGGAATCTCCCTCATATTTATTGGTCCTAAGTATCTTTTCCAACTTATATTCAAACCTAGAGCATAAATTTCACTAGGCACATCTTTCAGTGCAACTGTACCGCTATATTTTCATCTGGTAAAAACATTTTTCGTCAAATTTCCAGAAACTTTCTTAACCACTCAATTTTTTGTTATGAATCCATTTCCAGGGTTAATTTTCTCATTTGAGACCTTATACTATCATTTTACTGTTTAGGGTTACGTATTTGTTAAATTACCATTTTACCATTTTTATGTATTTTGACCCAGAACTTAGGATTTCACTAATCCTACCCTTAATCCTTATTTTAAGTATAAGTATGTGTTTCAAATCTACGAGGTGTTATATCCTCCACCACCTAGAGCTCCACTGATAAGATTGTAGTCAAATTCGGATTCTGGAAACTCATCGTCATTGGAGTCTGCCCTCTTTCCTTTATCCTCATTCTTTTTCTTTTCAAGAACCGGACTCTTGATTTTGCTTCGACCTATGAATTTGCACTTATTATTATTTTTCCATCCCCGAATTTTGATTACATATTGACACAACTTTCCATCTCTGATGAATTTCTCCACAGCATTTCTAAAGTCCTAACATTGATCTGTAGTGTGCCTAAGTCCATTGTGAAACGCACAAAATCTAGATTGATCCAAACATCCTTTATTGAACACTGGTCGAGGTTGCTCTACTTTCTTCATCTCGGTCATGGCCACTTCTATCCATATTTGAGACCGTGGCACATTCAGGGGAATGTATTTCTCATGCTTCTCTACCCGGATCTGTCATCCGGGTTTCTTCCTCGGAAATATTGTTTCTTATTTCCTGGCCGTTCTTTTTCCTTTGGAGCTGGAATTTTTTCTTTTCGGACGTCGGTTTCTGTTCTCTTTGCCTGAAGCATTTGCTATTTGCATCTATTCAAGCTCCAAGTACTTCATTGACCGAGCTTTGAATTCTTCCAGTGTTCTCATTGGATCTTTATATACTGACTTTGCTAGCCGAGATGAACCATCCAAGCTGGCTACAATCAAATGCACATGCAAATTCTCTTGTAAACCCGGAACTTGTAATGTCGCATCTTTGAAAAGATTCAAATACTTTTGGAAAGTCTCTCTAGATTGTTGCTAGATTTTTCCAAGTGCAAACTCGGACTTCGGATGCTTCTTGCTTGTTGCAAAGTTCAACAGAAATTTGTCTCTGAGTCAAAAGTCCTCATTAGTAAAAGGAAAAGGATCCTAACGAACGTTGGCAGAGCTTTAGACATGAAAACCATGTCTGCACAGCTCCAGTCAAAGTTGTTGCAAATATTCGAGAAATGATGGGCTCATCAATTCCTTTGTTATACATATCAGTGTCAAATGTATCAATATGGACCTGCGGGTCCTGACTTCCATCATATTTCAGCAATTGTGCTGAGTCAGACTCCTTTGGGGATGAAGCATTAACAATCTCATTAGTAAAAGGACTATTATTGTATCACCCCCTACGATATTTCCTTCTATACATCCCGGCTTCAGCACGCCCTGGAACGTGGATATCACGATCGTGACCAGCTTTACGAAAGTTTTGCTGAACTTGCGGATCTCGGCCATGATTAGCTTCATACGGTTAGGCTCCACATTCCTGCTTATTCCAGCATTCAAGTTACGAGTTATCACATTTGCATTATGAGCATCATTGTCTAAGCCGCGACCTTCATTATTCCCAACCTGGACCTGATTATCAACATTTGAATTTCGGCCAATGTTGACTACACCACGTCCTTCAGTAACTCTAACCCAGATTTAGTTATCCAGGTTATGATCCGTATTAAGCCAGATCTAATTGTTCTGATTTTGGTCTATATTAACTCGGACCTGATTATTTTGATTTTGGTCCGTATTAACTTGGACCAGATTATTTGTATCATTAGCATCCCTGGGCTCATGGGCCTCTCTATGCCTTCTTCTATTTTCTTCATCTTAGATATGGCCTCATGCATGTTGTCGATTTCTAATTTGCATTAGACGCTCTTCCGGTTCTTGCATTCTTCGAATATTCTCTTGCCTTTGGATATTACTGTGGCGCTCTATCTCCTCTTGCAATCTTCGAACATCCTCCCGCCTCTGAAGATTGCCACGATGTTCCATCTCATCCATTCACCTTAGGATCGCGTTTAAAGAGGTTTGTGTGAGATGAGCTTCTGGATCTGCTAGTAGATGTTGGAGTGGCCCCATTTGATTCTGTGGACTATCCACCGGAGCCAGCATGGAGGCTGTATCTGAGACATATTCGCTTATATGAACAACATCATAATCTAGTACCATTTCATGTTCAGGATAATTTTGTGGTTGATCTACCTCCTCCAAAACAAGATTCGATGGTAGATTAGGATGTGGTGGCAATTGACCACTACTCCTTGTATGAACCACCATTCTTGATCATGATCATGGGAATAACGGTTTAGACGCTCCCCACAGACGGCGCCAATGTTCTGTCCTAAAGACAAATATGTCTAACCCAATAGGCTATGAGTTAGATACCCTTGAGTTTAGTAGATCACTGTGCACAAAGGAATAAAAGATAGCTTCCACCAAAAGGGTGGTGTGTGTGCACAGTGACAATATAACAATAATAGAGAGAGAATAATCATACATATAGACTTTACCTCTTATTTATAGAGTTTACCTGTGAGTATTAGGATTTTGAACCTTCAGTGCCTTTTCTAGCATCTCAAGCCTATGTTTACTGTTGTCGTATTAGAATTGATATCTTTGATGAATATCCTCCTTTGATTATATGAGATTCATATTTGGATTGCTCCTTATTGGGTGATATAATAAATAGGCCTCACATATGAGTCCATAACAAAGCCGATTATTGAATTAATCCGAGTGCGGGTCAGAGATGGAGATATTGAAAAAAATTATATTATATTTTAATGATTTAGAAAATATAGAATTTTTGTAATTATTTATGTTGCCACTTTATTGCTTATATAACTTTTGACTTTGTTTCAATGGAATTGAAAAATCTTATACAAAAATTTTCACAGGCACTAACACATACACGTATTTTAAAATTTTGGAATTAAAAATGAAAAGTCAATATCAAACCATTAAAAGAAAAATAAAATTCACGATAAAATAGTAGCATTATTTCTAAAATTTTAAAATAAAATTGGCAGGTGTTAATTAAGACCTGATTTCATGTCGATTTAGTTAGATTTTATTTTTAATGATCAAGTAATTTCAGTAAGAAAGTACCTAATTAGGGTAATACTTAAATAAAAGGAAATACTTTTTTAATAGAACAAATAATTTTTTTTTTTACCGAGATCTTCACACCTTTTGACTTTTATACAAGTTTTTTTTATATTATAATATTACAAGATTCTTTAATTGTTAAATTAAAACTTCCCGTTTAATTCATCTTTTACAACTTTTGAATATGACATCTCTAATATAATATAATTCTTTTCATATAAGTTGTAATTCTCACTTGTGAATGAAATTATATAAACCTTTAAGTTTTCTTCTTACTTAAGTCACTCTTGTGGCTTTCTAAATATATCAACTATTAAGTTAACATCAAACCAAAAATCGGTTAAAGACTCACCTAAACATAAAATTTCCAAGGAATTGAAGGTAGGGTTGTTCTCCTTATTTAGAGGTTTCAAGTTAAAAAAAAAAAACTTAACCAATCTTTGCAAATGAATGATTTTATATTATTTGTAAACACATCCCCTCAAACCAAGAATTATGTAGGATTGAAGTGAGGATAATTAATAATTTTGTCATAAAGGTTTTGATACAACATCGTGAACTAATTCTACCAAAATTTAAAGTTCTTAAGTGAATACAAGCTGAATAATTTTATATTACTTTTTTAATGCATAGTCTCTAGCTCATGCTATGTCATGAATTAAGGCTTTTTGATCCCTTTGCCCCTTATTAATTAATTAATAATTATTTTACCCCTTACCCAGAACTATCTACCAATCTTCCTCTCTTTAATTGATTAACTTGAATATTTAATCGATTAAATGTTCAAAATAGGCAAAAATGGTTGACTCGAGATTTAATCAATTAAATCTCCCTCTTTAATCGATTAACTTGAATATTTAATTGATTAAAACTTATATTTAATCGATTAAATATCCAAATGAACGTGAAAGCATTGATTGAATGAGACAAACAAGGAAAACTCGCTACGTTCAAAGGGGATGATTAAGGTTTAGTTTACTATAATGATTAAGTTTTGGCTGCCCCAAGTGTTCGTTTGAAATCTGTCTTACTTGCTGTGAAGAAATACGAAATGGAAATATTTCACCCCGGCCTGAACTGAAGTTTGAATATGTTAATAAGGGTAATGAGTACATGCATGGTGGTCATCCTTAACCAGTATATTGTGATTTAGGGACTTCAGAAGGCACTATTGAGATATATACTGATTGGAATGGTAACAGTGATGGAAGTATTAGATGTGCTCCAAAAGAATTAGGGATTGTGGTGACTGTGTATTGGAGCTGAAGTCCATACTTCCAAATGGATGGATTTCTAAGTTGGAAGTCAAAACTCGTGACATGCTGAAGAATTTTTGCAAAATTGAGCACAAATTCAGAAAGAAGCAATATTAAGCAGCAAATCTATGATAAGAGCTGCTTTTAGAGATGACACGAATGATAATAACATATATTGTCCAGTGTCAAGTGAATTGTCAGAAGAAACGCTATTTCTCTTCCAACAACATTGGATTAAAGGTGAACCAATCATAGTTCGAGATGCTCTTAAACTAGGGACAGGTTGGGAGAAAAAGGTCACTTGGCGAGCATTATGTGAAAATCTAGATCCATGGAACAACTCAAATGCATTAATGAACCAAGATTGGATCTCGTTACACACTGAACCAGCAAGTTTTTCTTGTTTGTCTCATTTAATCAATGCTTTCACACTCATTTGAGATATTTAATCGATTAAATATAACTTTTAATCGATTAAATTGATTAAGAGGGATATTTAATCGATTAAATCGATTAAGAGGGATATTTAATCGATTAAATATCGAGTCAACCATTTTTGCCTGTTTTGACCATTTAATCGATTAAATATTCAAGTTAATCGATTGACAGATGGGTGGATAATTTTGGATAAGGGGCAAAATGATTATTAATTAATTAATGAATGGCAAAAAGGTCAAAAAGCCCGTGAATTAACCCTCCCAAAAATTCAAAATATTTGTTGAAAGAATATTAATAATTTTATATTATCACCAATATTTTTAGTATAAGGTTTAGGCATTGAATTTATCAAATCCCGTCAATGGTTAATCTTTATATATTTCTTATTTAATTTTATTTCTTTTTGAATCTTGGCTGTTTTTAGTCTAGCTTTTTTTTTCTTCACAAATCTGGTAGATTTTTTTCCCATAGTAATTAATTCCATAATAACTTTATTAATTTTTCTTTTTAACAACATACAATGTATGACAATGAAAAATGACTAGTTATTTTGCTATGCCAACTCAACACACAAAAGGGCAAAAAAAAAATTCAATAAATAAAGAGAAAAAAACATTCATTATTATGAAATAAATATTGCATTTTAATATATATATTTTTTTCATTTTCTGCGTCATACATATCACTATAAAACTTAAAGATAAAACAACCAATAACTTCAATTGAATCAATAAACAAACATCATAATATAAATAAAACCCAAATTATCTAAAGGCAACAAATAAGATTCTAGAGCTTTAGATCCAAATTCAATGTTTGCACATCTGAGTTGTCATCATCCATGTCAACCAAATCAATATATTCAATCTTCTTGATAGGTTTCTCCAACTGCATGATGTATGCCTTAGTGACATCATTTGAAGATTCTTCTAGCTTCCTTTGGTGGACTTGTGGAGTTGAAAATTGTGTTGTTTCAGCTACATTTTTCATTGCATATGTAAAAAACTGTTGTGGATGTTGCATTTGTCTGATTGAATGTGAGGACACAACCTTGCTTGCATTGAAAAATGGGTTTTTTTGTGGCTGATGAGGCTTCACCATAGATTGTGGTGGTGCTTGGAAAATCATGCCATTGGTTCCTTGCAACTGCATTGGAACAGGAAAACTAGGTTGGTAATGATGGGGAGCCAATGGCCTTTGAGAGTTGATAAGTTGTGATGAATTGAGCCTTCTTATGGCTACCTCTTCATGTGCCATATGAGAGTCAATATGGGATATGAGGGCTTGAGCGGATACAAAAACTTGGTTGCACAATGTACATGCAAATTGGCCTTTGTTGTTATGAAGTGGGTGTTGTGCATGATTTAACATATCATGCCTCAAGTTATTGAAGCGGTTGGTCATGGTGGTGGTGGTGGCGGTGGACAAAAAAAATCGGCAAAAGGATTTTTGGGAAAATCAGATTAAAGGGGTGAGAGATAGAACTATTCCAGGGTATATTTATAGCCAAATCACAATGTATATTTGACATTAATTTGCATATCATAACATGGAACACATGTATGATTACTTTGGCCGCCGATTGGTGTATCTTGCAAAATATTTATACCATTCCTAAAATAAAATAAAAAGGTTTGATTAATTTAATCTAGCTATATTTATCAATTAGGATAATAGATGATAAATTGTAAAGACTACTAATGCAAAAAGAAATAATTAAAGGAGGTATTTATTACATTGAAGGGTCAAGAGATTTTGACTTGGTAATATATGGAAATACTGGATTGCATGGAGAGAAATAAGGAAAGTTTATTAGGGTAAATAAATTATGAATTCTCCAAAATACAATTTCTAAGTTTGGAAACACGCTCGTCACACAACAAAATGTTGCAATGATTAAGTTTAATTCTCCACGCTTTTTTTTTCCTTTTTGTATATTTATTTAATTTTATATATTTAATTAAGGTATAAAATATTGTTGAGGTTTTATGAAGAAAGAGAAATATCAATTAGGATAATAGATAAATTGTAGAGACTGCTAATGGAAAGAGAATAAAAGGTAGTTATTATATTGAAGGATTATAATATTTTGAGTTATCAATATTTATCTATATTATGTTATTGGATTGCATAGAAAACTAAAGAAATTTTACTAAGGTAAAATATAATTTCAAGTTTGGAAACAAGCTCGTCAAATCATATGATGCAATTAAATTGAATTCTTTATTCCATAAATTTATTATATTTTCTTTCTTTTTGTATATTCATTTAACTTTTTATATTTATGGAATCAAATAGTGTTGACCATTTTTCAAGGATATCCGATATGCCAATGGTTAATCCAAAATAGAAAAAAAAAACTTAATGATCTTCCTTGAAGAGTAAGAAAAATAAAAACTTTTAAGAAAAATATTTGTCTATGGCAAACATAAAAAATTTAGGGTTATGTTTATCTCATTTTACATGAGATAAACAATTTTCCTACTAACAAAAAGGAGTTAGGTCTCACCACTCTTTTTTCTCTCTCTTCTTACATGTAGGTCCCACTCGTACTTTTTTTTTTGATAAACAGTCTCACTTATACCTTTATTTCTTTCCTACAACATAAGAAAAATATATCTGAAAGATTTATGAGTATGTATAGAGTCACTACATTTAGGAATTGATTAAATCAAAATCAAAATTCTTGTCGAGAATATTTTAAAATAGAAAAAATTGTTTCATTTCAAATTTTATGTTTAGAAGTTCATTTAAATTTAGTTTAATTTAAACAGATTTGATTTTAATTTTGATTATTTAAAGTGGTAATTTTATCATAATTATTTACCCATTTTATCTATTATAATTAAGCGAAGAAAGTAAAAATATTAAAACAAAATAAATTCTACCCATTTTCGATATATTTCAAATATAAAAAGTTGATTTATAAATAAATCCAAATCCTTTTTTTAAGATGAGTTTCCAAACATACGAGAATTAATTATAGGGAAAACATAAAAAAAAAAATCCTACAAGTTTCCTCAAAATCACTTAACCCCCTCCCCAAAATTTTTAATCATTTACTCCTTACTTAAATTTTTTTTATCACTTACCCCCTAATTTGATTTTCCATCCAAAATTTTGGTAGATTTTTTAAAAGATACCAAAATTATCCTTAATAGAAGAAAAAAAACATAATTTCCTCACCAAAACAGTTTTAGACAAAATCACATAAGCAAGACATGAATGTAAATCAACGATTGAATTCTCCCTCTACTCTCAACGACACAGAAAATAACGAAATATAACCTTCTTCATGTTTGCTTGGTAATATCATATGATTAAGGGGAAAACAAGGCATATATGAAGCATAGAACGTAAAGCTTTTTAGTACGAGCAAAATAAAATACGACTCTGAATAAATTTCTAAAGTCGGATTTGTTGGTCATATAATAGCAGAAAAGCTTATAACAGAAAATGGAAGATCTAAACCTGCTGTTTGTTGGTCATATAATGGCAGAAAAGTTAATAATAGAAAATGGAAGATCTAAACCTGCTGAGGTGATGCCTCTTTAATCATTTTATTTGAACAACGGCACAAACAATTGTGAGTGCGGTGTTTAATAGCAATATGATTTGCAGGAAATAATTTTAATAATTACTAATTCTAACAAGGCTACCTTAGAGAAAACATTCCGCGAGTTCGTCTAAAACTACATTTGTGAGAAAATTATGTTTTTCTTTTTTCTATTAAGGGTAATTTTGGTACCTTTTAAAAAATTTAACAAAATTTTGGATGGAAAATCAAATTAGGGGAGTAAGTGATAAGAAAAATTAAGTTGGGGTTAAATGATTAAAAATCTCGAGGAGAGGGTTAAGTGATTTTGAGGAAATTTGTAAGGGGTTTCTTAAGTTTTCCCTTAATTATATTTGTTTCAAATTAAATTTATTTTATTGAGACTAGAATCTTGTAGTCATTACATCTTTTGAGTAATAAAGAGAAGGGATTGGGTAAGGGTATGGAAAAGATATTAAAAGACTTAAAAAAAGAAGAAGCTAAGATTGGATTTGTAGGAGGAAGCTATGAAGCACCGAAACTTCAAAAACCCTGACGTGTCGTGTCCGACACTTCCCGACACTCTCGGACACTCCGACACTCCCCGACACTCCAACACGCATTATAGAAATTCAAAAAAAGGTTCAAATGTTGATTTGCGTTGAGTTTTTAGTTCCAACTATTAGATTCGTTGGATTACGATTATCATTTTATTGAGTTTAATATAAATATTTGGGATATGTTATGTTTCTTTGCAAAATTTATGAATATTATAGGTTTAGATTCATTTTTTTTGTTAAATTATTGAATATTAAATATAATATATACTACATAAATTAAAAATATTATTTAATATCAAAACGTGTCCTAACGTGAATAATTAACGCGTCGGATATGATTACATAGGGAGGAAGAGACATATTAAAAGAGAGGGAAAGCTTTACACTATGAATAATGGATATGATTCACTATTAGAAATGTCTTTATTATCGACGGAATTTTTCGATGGAAAAAATTCTGTTGAAATTATTGATGGAATTTTCCACGGAATCTATTTTCCGTCTAAAATTTCGACGGAAAATAGATTCCGTCAAAAAATTTCGACGGGAAAAGGATTTGGTCGAAAGTTTTCGACGGAAAAAGAAATTTCGTCGAAGATTTTCGATAGAAAAGGAATTTCGTCAAAGATTTTTGAAAAAAAATAAAAGAAAAAGAAATTAATTTTTGTGGGCTTTTCGACGTAATTTTGATTCCGTTGAAAACTTTTGAAAAAAACAAAAGAAAAAGGAATTATATATTGCGGGCTTTTCGAAGAAATTTCGACTCCGTCGAAGATTTTCGACGGAAAAGGAATTCCGTCGAAAACTTTTGAAAATAATAAAAATAAATTATAATTATATTTTGTGTACTTTTCGATAGAATTTTGATTCCGTCGAAGATTTTCGATGGAAAAAGAATTCCATAAAAAACTTTTGAAAATATTAAAACAAAAAGAAATTAAATTTTATGGGCTTTTCGACGGAAAATGAATTCCATCGAAATTTTTTGAAAATAATAAAAAGACAAAGAAATTATATTTTGTGGACTTTTCGACGGAATTTCATTCATTTTCCTTTGAAAATTTCGACGGAATTTGTTTTCCTTCGAAGATTATTAAAAGATTTTTCAACGGAATTTCATTCATTTTCCGTTGAAAATTTCGACGGAATTTTTTTTCCGTTGAAAATTTCGACGAAATTTATCTTCCGTCGAAAATTATTAAAAGATTTTTCGATGAAATTTCATTCATTTTCCGTCGAAAATTTTCGACAGAATTTGTTTTTCGTCGAAATTTTCCATAGAAATTATTCCATTGAATTTTTTGATGGAATCTCTAATTCCGTCGAAAATATTATTACCCACGAAGACATATTCGACGACTTTATTTCCGTCGAAAACATCATTTTCGACGGAATTCTAATCATTTTCGACAAAATTTTTCCGTCGGAAAAAAAAAACATTTTCTAGTATGAAATGAACTTTGATTAAATATCTTGTTAGCTAGATTACAAAAAAAAAATCTTGTTAGCTTACTTCAAAACATGGTGGTGGTGCTTATTTGTAGGCAATATTAAAGAAAGTTTCTAGCGTTCAAAAATTTATTTTAATTTCTAATACTTATCTTTTTCATTAGTAGAATATTGTAGCACTTTATAGCTTAATAATCTTCTAAATAAAAAATACATTTTCAATATCCTCCATCTTATGTTTTTAATAAATATTACTAATTAAAAAATGAAAAAAATATTTATTCTTTTACAGAATAATCATTTTAGTTAAATTGACTATTTTTATTTAATATTTAAATTAAAAAAATTCTTACTTTCTCCCACCATAATTTTTATTTTATAACTCTTTCTCTCATATAAAACATTATAATTTTGAATAAATGACACAATTCTATAATCTTTAAAAAGATAAACATTAGTCCCTTAAAATTAGTTATTTAAAAGAGTAGAAATTTTTTTCAGCTTAGATTCAAACTCATGACTTATATTAAGTTACATATTATAATTGCCTCCATACCAACAATTTTGTGTTAATAATACACCAATTATAATATGTATCTTTTTTTATATATATATATATATATATATATATATATATAGTGTTCGATTTTTTTGCAACCGCTTTACGTGCAGCAGTGACAAATTTTTCATATACATAGGTTCAAACATTTAATATGGGGAATCATAGCCATATAAAAGGTGAAAGTATTAAACGTGAGAAATCATAATCATACACCTATCATTGTTGCACGTACAACAACTTTAGATATGATTTTACCATATATATATATATATTCAGTTTCACGAGTTAGATATATGACTTACCGGTTGAACCAATGATTCTATTAATTCATTATCTTGACTGAATCGATTATCGGACTAGGTTTAATAACATTAGAAGAAAGTCCGGAAAAGATTAAAGAAAGAGTCTCTTCTTTCTTTATAAATAATTGTTTAAATAATTATCTCGATGCTAATATTTTTTTATTTAAAAAAACAGATACAATAGTTTTATTTTTACAAGGCAATTTTTTTATGCAAGAAAGTCAAAATATATATTTTATTCAATAATCAATATAAACTCTTTTATTTTGAACATTAATTATAATAAGGGTCCCTTTTTTTTCTTATGTTGCTGCAGTATTTTTTTGTTGTTGCAGCTAACGATTACAACTATGTATTTTTTGGGAATACATAATTATAATATTTAAAGCTATTTTTTTGTCTCTTAAGAAGTTATAACACATCATAAATTCAAATGTGAATTTATATGATATAATGTGGGTTAAAAGGGAAGGATTAGTGAAAATCCTGAAATTTGGGTCAAAATGTGTACCAAGGGCAAAATGATAATTTGTCAGAAACGTAAACCGAGGCATGAAAAATGCAGTAGGAGAACTCAAATGATAAAAATAATGCCGGAAATGGATTCAGGACGAAAAATTGAGTGACTAGGCAAGTTTTGAGAATTTTAATGAATAGTGATTTTTCCGGTGTAAAAATAATGCGGTATAATTGTATCGATAGGAGTGAAATTTTTATGAGTATTTTGAGGAAATAAAAATATGTCATGAATCAGAAAAATATGTAGATAGTGAATTTGTGATTGGAATTTGGTGAGGGATTAAAGTTAAATCGTGTGTGGGACCCGCTCCCACCAAACCCACTTACTTTTCCCCTTCCCCTCACGCTCTCTCTTTTCTCTCTCCCTCTTTCTCTTTTTTTTCTTCCTTCGCGCAAGCCACCATGGGAGGAAGGGCAAGAAACTTTCTTGCCCTTTTCCATACTTTTGAGCCACCAAATCAATAAAGTTCCAACACCAAAGTTGTTTGTAGTGAGGTTGTGAGTATATTACCCTTCTTGAGAGAGTCATGAAAGTGAGTGTAAAATGAGATCATTTTCCACCTATTTGTGCGAAAATATGGGATTTTGGGGAGCATTGGTGATGTTTTGGCTTGGATGGGCACTTGATCTTCAACCATTGGAGCCTAAGGAAGCTATTGGTTGTAAGTACTCTTAGTTTCATGGAGTTTTTGTGAAAATCATAAAATGGGTTTTGTGTGGAAGTTGTGTTGGATGATTTGTGTAGTTAGAGAGCTCAAATGAAAAATGTGCATTAGATGATTATGTCTTAGAATGATGTATTTGAGCTAGAAATGCAATAAGAATTATTGGCGAAAAATGCTCATAACTTAGGAATTTTGTATGATGCCTAAGATTTGTGAAAATTGAATTGTGTAAGAAATGGATTGATAAGTAATTGTATGAGTGTTGAATTGGATTGAATACCCCTAGATTGATGGCATGAGTAATTCGACCTATTGAGGTAATTGTTGGTTGATGATGTAAAATTGAAGTGTAAGTGAATATCTATGAGTTGGTGAGTAGTTAGGGTAATGTAATTGAAATGGATAAATTATTAGTTGTGTGCCATTGGGCCTAAGTGAACCTAATTGATGATGAATTGTGTAAATGAGTGATGGGCATGGAAATTGATTGATGATCATGTTGTTGATCATATAGGTTGCCTCTCTTGGACGCTATGGAAGCGGATTAAGCTTGGAGTTTATGTATGGAGCATTGGCTCGGAGTTGAGGTAAAATTTTGGAACTCGGGTTTAGTCACTTGTGTGCTCCACCACGCCTAGTGGAAGGTTGTGGTTGGAATTTGTGTTGTTGGACATTGTATGAATATGTATGTTCATGCATTATTGCTTGACTGTCTGACATGCTTGGAGCATGTTGTGTGTAAATTGTTTGATCTCTGGCCAGGAGATGTGTGTTGGTTTGGACTTCCGCTGGATAATTCCGCTGAGGATTCCAGTCGGGTTTTCCCGTGGGACCGACTATGGGAGCGGTACCAGATGATCCAAAAGTTGGACTCCCGCTGGGGATTCCGGTCGGGTTTTGTCGTGGGACCGACTCCGGGAGCGGTACCAGGATGATCCAAATGTGGGACTTCCGCTGGATAGGGCTCATGAGGAGTTCCAGTTGGGTTTTGTCATGGAGTCGTCTCAACCATGGGAGAGGCACCAGGAAGATTCCTGGAATTATACGATTATACGATGGGGTCCTTGAATGTAATCCAACTGTGGATGTTCTTGGATTGTGCCCAGTTGTTGTGATATTGTATGTCATGCATGTCATACTTTGTTATATGTTGCACAGTGAGTGAGCCATGGGGTGGAGTGATCCTCTAGTACCCTTGGTTTACTGAGATATATTTGTATATCTCACCCCGTATTTGGGGACATCATTTCAGGTTAGGCTGAGCCTGGAGGAGTGGAGCATGTGGAGCATATGGAGGGCATAGCATGTTAGAGGATTCAAATGGACACACCTAGATCATGAACTTGTTGCATTGGATATTGCCATGCATTTGCATATTCATGAATATATGTCAAGTTATTCAAACTTGATGCATAATGATGCCTATGATTATATGTACATTTTGGGGTGAGTGTAACACCCCGTATATATCCGATAAAGTTATCATATTATCGTATTAAGCTGCGCTTAATTAAAAATGTGGAATATATTTTTCTTTTCAATTATGATGCCATTATCATTACCAAATTGCTTATTAATCAATTAATAAAAACATTGCCTGTATGTAATTGCAATAAGACGGCTAACTGAAATACCTCATTAAATAAATAAGTCTCTAGTCACGGAACTACGACACTTAGACCGGACCAACTATCAGTTTATACAACTCAGCTCAAAGTACTATCATAAAATGACATAGACAAACCCCATGCTCACACAAATAAGGCACAAAGCCCAATATCAGTCTCAACATCAACAACATAATAATAAAGGTGCGAGAAACATAAATAGCATCCAATCCAGTCATGCTATCAACGAGGCGGTAATAACAATAATTGTCAATCAAGCTCTGGCTTCTTGCCACTAGAGACATCAGCCCCCATACTATCTGAACCTGAAATAAGCATTCCCCAAATGTGGGGTGAGATCTCAAAACAAGAAATCTCAGTAAGGCAAGGGGTCCTCAAGGATCTTCCACCCCAAGCTCACTTACATGTGCAATATAAGTTTAAAAGCAGATCATCATCATCAGTTCTAAAATAATGCAATGCAGCAGTTAATCATGTCATTTGTGTCAATACTATTCTACTGGCCAGAGAAATGCAAGAATACGTCTATCTCCTACATATAGTGCAAGACGCCACTTGCATCCACCCCGGATCACTGTATTATATGACGTCACATACTCAGGCTTACCGTCAAGATGGAACAACACATGCATATTAAAAGCCATTACATGTAAAGTTCAATCAACATTTTATATGTTCAAAAGCATGTAACACAACATGCATATACCATATCCCCATGGAAAATGGTGGAACCACAACATGGCTAAACCGACGACACGAAAGCTTACCTTGCAAGCTAACACCCAAAGCCAAGGGTCCACAGCTCAAAGTCCAAACACAGCAGAATCACAATCTGTTATGGACCAACACTATGTCAATAATTATGCACCTCAAGCATACAACTTAAAGACAATACCTTTCCTTTACGTTTTATGTCTTAAGGCTCCATACAAAGCCATAAGCCCTTAATCACTTGATTCTGACTTAGTTCATTAATTACAGAAGTCCAACTTCCTTAATCTAGGGTCCACAAACCCCCAATAGCCTACTGTATGCATAGTAAAGCTACTGTTCTTCGAAATCCTAGAATATCTGGATATTCCTCGGGGACATATCCGGATATGCAATATCCGGATATCTCACTGACCATATCCGGATATACAATATCCGAATATCCAGACCCCCATATCCGGATATCCAATATCCGGATATCCAATATCCGGATATCTAATATCCGGATATTTCACGACAGAATGCAGTTTCTGCATTTCGTGAAGATATCCTTCCAAGGTTCCATTTTTAACACTTCAATACGTTAAAACATGCATTTTTATACCCTCTTAGGTTAACATACCAGTTGGTTACTTACTTAACCCATTAACATGCAAAGATGACGCCTTTAACCCATCAAAACACATGATCAAGGTTGAACAACTCACCAAAGGCTCAAAACACAGGCAAAGGCTGCTCTTGGAGCTCACCACCAACTCCAAAGGTTCAGACTTGCAAGGGTGCACGAAAATGCACAACAAGATGGGTCCTTTCTACACAAAGGTTGCTTCTTGGAGCCTCACAAGCCAAGAGCAACACTCCTCAACACTTAGCCCACCAAACCAGAACACAACTCAACCCTCACAGTCACCACAACCCAGAAATGGTGCTCACCTATCACTCACAATGATCATTCCCACTCACTCAAGGTGTTTACAAGAAGAAGGAGAAGGAAAATCAAGAGGAAGTGGTGGTTTGGTCAAAATAGGTGAAGAACATGCAATGAAACAGTGGCAACCATTCAGCCTCCAAGTCACTCACGTAGGAAATAGAGGCACCTAGGGTTTTGTGCCTGATATGCCTTCAGCATATAGATATTTCAGAGTAAAAAGAATAAGGATTTGACAGTAATTCAGTAATAAAGGTTATTATTTTTAATGAATTATTAACAATCCATGTTCAGACACACTTTCACTGATTTTTCTATATTTTTATAGTTTAAGAGGTGAAGAAATTCAAAATTTGAAAAACAAAGAAGGGAAGACCGCGTGAGAGACCGAACAACGGCGCCAAAAACTTGTTGCGAACTCGGTAAGTATACCGATCGTTCCAAGTAATAAAAGTGATAAGTAAGTATCGTCTCCACAGGGATTGTAGACCAAGTACTACAATAACCAGTCCCCTTAAGTTGAACGGATCAAAAGAGGTAGCAATTGTTGTTGGTTTAAAAACAAAAAGTAAATTAAAAAGTAAATTGCGTATTTTTAGGGTTTTCTGAAGAAAGAGATGAAGAAAGATTGAATTATAAAAGATGTAAAAAATAATTGAGAAAATATTGTGGTAAGGGTCACAACCCTTGATGTGAACCCCTTGTAATTTGGATCAGGTTTATGTTTATTTATCTAATTGCATTTATTTTTCTTTGCTCTTCATCTATAATTCTTTTAGATCTGATCATTCTAATGGGATTACGAGGGTTAGGGTTCGCAATAGGGATATTGGGATCCTAATTCCTGACAAGAAGGAAAGTAACTGTTCATGTATGCACTAGGGATAGGCTACATGAACCGCAAACGTGAAAGATTCATCGAGTTATACGTTTAACCTAAAAAGGAATTACTAAGGGATTAGGGTTCTAATAGGGTTAATAAGGTTAAGATCACTAAGGGATTAGGGCTTAACCAATCAAATAAAAGATGGTGAATCGTTTGATCAATGGGTAAATCGAATGTAAACGTTGATTCAGATTACAAGGTGGGGATCAGAAAGGTATTTGTCCTCTTACTGCAATATTTTCTCAATTATTTTTTACATCTTTTATAATTCAATCTTTCTTCATCTCTTTCTTCAGAAAACCCTAAAAATACGCAATTTACTTTTTAATTTACTTTTTGTTTTTAAACCAACAACAATTGCTACCTCTTTTGATCCGTTCAACTTAAGGGGACTGGTTATTGTAGTACTTGGTCTACAATCCCTGTGGAGACGATACTTACTTATCACTTTTATTACTTGGAACGATCGGTATACTTGCCGAGTTCGCAACAAGTTTTTGGCGCCGTTGCCGGGGATTGTAAATTCCAATATTATAAATAACCGTTGATCTTTGAGCTTGAATATTGTTTTTATTTAATTGTCATTTTAGGGTTTGTTCTATCTTAACCTGCATTTTTACAGGTATTACTGATCATCTTCTTTAAGTTTATGCGAGGTAGACTTGCTCCTGAAGATCTTGTGTTTGATCCAGAAATCACAAGAGCCGAAAGGAAATTAAGAAAAGTTGCCAAGCAGATAATTTGGGAAGACCCGATAAGTGAACCTGATCAATCCACAAAAGATATGACAAACCATAATAATGATGGAGGAGGTCCCAACAATCAGCCTCCTGCACCAGAGTTGATGGAGTCAATTTTGGCTCCTATGTTTACAAGGCCGAATTCTAGTGTTGTCCGGCCTCATATTCAAGCCAACAATTTTGATATCAACCCTTCTCTTATCAACCTGGTGGAAAAGACTCCTTTTGGTGGTGAAGATTATGAAGATCCTCATGACTTCATGGACAGATTTCTAAGAATCTGTGACACCACTAAACATAATGGGGTATCTGATGATGCAATCCGACTCCGATTGTTTCCATTTGCATTAATAGGGAAGACTCTTAGGTGGTTGGACCGACAACCTCCTAATAGCATAAGAACATGGGATGAGTTGGCAGCCAAGTTCTTTGCTGAACATTTCTCTCGGGAAAAATACAACAAATTGGTGAATGAAATCACCAATTTTATTCAACAACCGGGAGAGACCCTTTGCGTAGCGTGGACAAGATTCCAAGAATTGATTAGGAAGTGCCCCCAATATGACTTTCCAAATGAGAAGAAGGTCAGAGTTTTCTACAATGGGATGACACCAGACACAAGAATGATTGTCAATGGTGCAGCTGGAGGAACCATAGGAAGAAAGACTGCAGCAGAAACTCTAGAGTTGATTGACCACATGGCACGAAATGAAAATGCCTCAACAGAAGTCCAGTTCACTCAATCAACTCAAGTAAAAAAGGGAATTCTACAACTTGGAAATCAAGATGCTACCTTAGCTGAACAGAAGGTAATTTCTCAACAGCTAGCTAGTATGAATGCCAAGCTAGACAAGATGCGAGTATCCACAACTCAAGTTAATTCAATTAACTGTGAGTACTGTAAGGAGGAACATGAATCCAATGAGTGCCCAACACTCATGGGAGCTGAGCCATTCCAAGTTAATGGAGTGTGGTATGATCCAAGGCCGCCACAAAACACCCAGGGATATCAAAGGAATCAGAATAATGGTCAAGGAAACAATTTCCAAAGAAGAAATCAAGGGGGAGGTTTGGATTATAAATCCAATAACTTCCTACAACCTCCCCCTCTTCCACACAATGAGCCATCTGAACTAGAGAAAGCTATGCTGCAGCTTTCTAAGACTACAAATGATCATATGGAAAGTACAAGTGCTTTCATGAAGGAAACCAGGGCCTATCACAAGAATCAAGATGCCTCCATTCAGAATTTGGAGACTCAGATAGGCCAGTTGTCCAGGAAATTAGCTGAAAGAACTCAAGGGCAGTTTCCTGGTGATACTGAAGTGAATCCGAAAGAATATTGCAATTCAATAGTCACCAGAAGCGGGGTTGTGATTTCTCCTCAAGACAAGCAAAAATTGGTTCAGCAAAAGAAAGTTGATGAACCATTAATTAAGCCAGAATGTGAGAAAGAAGTGGAAATACCTGCCACTAAGAAAGAAGAACCTGCAAGGCAAGAAAAAGAAAAGGCAAAAAAGGAACTTGTTGAAGATCCAAAGAAACCAATGGATTTTTCTCGTTTTGAGAAACCTCCATATCCAATGAGGCCCAAGCAAGATGAGCAAAAAAGGCAGTTTTCTAAATTTTTAGAAATTTTTAAGAAATTGCAGATTAATATTCCTTTTGCAGAAGCTCTAGAGAAAATGCTCTCATATGCCAAATTCCTGAAGGAGATATTATCTAAGAAGCGGAAGGTCACAGAGGATGAACTTGTCACATTAATAGAGGAGTGCAGTGTAATCCTACAGAAAAACATGCCTCCAAAGTTGAAAGATCCAGGAAGCTTCAGTATTCCATGCACCATTGGCAAGACAACTATAGAGAGAGTCTTATGTGATCTTGGTGCCAGCGTTAATGTGATGCCATTAACCCTGATGAAGAAGCTGGGAATTGATGAAGTCAAGCCAACAAGAATGAATGTTCAATTGGTCGACCGCTCAACAAAGCAAGCACATGGTATTGTTGAAGATGTGCTTGTCAAGGTAGACAAATTTCTAATTCCTGTTGATTTTGTTATTCTTGACATTGATGAAGATGCCAGTGTGCCTATGATCTTCGGGAGGCCATTCCTAGCGACCTCGGGAGCGCTAATCGATGTACCAAAGGGTGAGTTGATAATGCGCGTGGATGGAGAGCAAGCAACATTCAAGGTACTTACAAATGAATCTCCATTGCCTGTCTCTCAACCTCAAAATCAAGTCAATTACATTGCAGCGAAAAAGGTTGAGGAAAGGAGTAAAAAGGAAGTCCATCAGCGGCGTGAACAAAGCAAACCAAAGGTTAAGATGGAAAAGTACAAGAGTAAGGAGAAACTTTTGGAAACTAAGCTTAAAGTTTCTGAGAAACTTCTTCCTCACCCACATACATATGATCCTGGAAAGGCACAACATTGGATCAAGAAAAGTGGGTCATCATTGGTAGCGTGCTTCCAACCACCATGAGTGCAAAGAGTCCCCGTCAGGCTCGTGACGTTAAACAAGCGCTTATTGGGAGGCAACCAGTGGATATAATATATAACATCTTTATCTAAAAAAAAAATAAAAAAAAAAGAAAAAGAAAAAGGAATGGAGATGGCTGGAATCAAATCTGGGAATGGTGGACTCATGTTTTTCATCCATCTTGTGATTTGATTATTGCTGGGGACAACAATTTTCTAAATCTGGGAATTGGGCGCACCACATTAGGTACAGAGGAGCCAAACTGAAAAGACCTCTAACAGAAAAAATTTCTGAATCAAGGGAGATTTCTAAACCTATCTGTCTTAATTTCTTCTGTTATTTCTGTTTTGATATTCTCTGAGCAACATACCTGGATTTGTGTTATCTGTGTTAGCTACTCATGCAATAAAATGATTAAATCTTAGAGAGCATATAGGATATTGTGTGAGAAGTCATAATGAATAAATGTATGAGTAATGCATTGAAGAATAAGACTTATTATTGCTCGTTTGATTGAATTCTTTGTTGAGAGTTACAGTTGATATGTGATGATAAGGTGAATTTAGATTCTAGTTTGATTGCACAGCCGTGAGGTTTGAGCCTATACAGTAAATTTTCTTTGTAGAGAGACCTCACTGTGATAATACTCTAGAACTTGATCTGTTTCTCTGTGATGCATGCATGATCTGAAATGATTAAGGCAATTCTTTCTTGTTAACTACTTGGCCAAATAACTGTCCTAAAATAAAAAAAATAAAAAAAAAAAAAAAAAAATTCCCATTTGCTAGCCCCTTTGAGCCTTAGCGTATTGTTTTTTTATTAAATTCAACCATAAGACACTTGACTTCTTTTCCTATTGACATACCTTGAATGAGATTGAAGCACTTATTATAGAAAATTCAAGGAAAAAGTCCATAGAAGTTAAAGTGATGGCAAAAACAAAAGCTGAGACCAAAGAGAAAAAGAACAAAATGAAAAGTTGCATAGCAACGGAAAAAGCATGAAAAGGTCAGGAAGAAAGAAGAAAAAGAAAAGTATGAATAGAAAGGGAAAAACTAAGTGAAATTGTGTCTGAGCATGAACAACTAGTAGTGTTTCAATCTCATATACAGTAAAAATTAGCCACTTTCCCAAATATTCATACCTTAGCCTAAGCCAAGTTACAACCTTGCAAAGACCTTTGGATCTAATTGTGCATGTGTTACATATTCCTCATTCTTAGGAACTTGAGAATAGGATCAAGCCTATGGTAGTCTTATTGCACTGATGGATTGAGAGTTTAAACCCAATATACAAGAGTGAAAAGTGCAGTGATTATCTTCGTAAGGAGTGATCAAGCTAGATTCAAATCCCTTAAGCAGAAATTGATTACTGAAATTCTCAACTTTGAATTCATTCATGCATAGCATTATGACTTTGAATCTCTTCAATGTAGGAAAATGCATTAGTGACATACATTCTTCTCACAAGGCTTATCATTGATGCCTAATGTTTGATCTTATTTATTGGTGGGGACAGCAATATCTAAATCTGGGAATTGTTTGATATGCCTTCAGCATATAGATATTTCAGAGTAAAAAGAATAAGGATTTGACAGTAATTCAGTAATAAAGGTTATTATTTTTAATGAATTATTAACAATCCATGTTCAGACACACTTTCACTGATTTTTCTATATTTTTATAGGTTAAGAGGTGAAGAAATTCAAAATTTGAAAAACAAAGAAGGGAAGACCGCGCGAGAGACCGAACAACGGCGCCAAAAACTTGTTGCGTAACTCGGCAAGTGCACCGATCGTTCCATGTAATAAAAGTGATAAGTAAGTATCATCTCCACAGGGATTGTAGACCAAGTACTACAATAACCAGTCCCCTTAAGTTGAACGGATCCACAAAAGAGGTAGCAATTGTTGTTGGTTTAAAAACAAAAAGTAAATTAAAAAGTAAATTGCGTATTTTTAGGGTTTTCTGAAGAAAGAGATGAAGAAAGATTGAATTATAAAAGATGTAAAAAATAATTGAGAAAATATTGTGGTAAGGGTCACAACCCTTGATGTGAATCCCTTGTAATTTGGATCAGGTTTATGTTTATTTATCTAATTGCATTTATTTTTCTTTGCTCTTCATCTATAATTCTTTTAGATCTGATCATTCTAATGGGATTACGAGGGTTAGGGTTCACAATAGGGATATTGGGATCCTAATTCCTGACAAGAAGGAAAGTAACTGTTCATGTATGCACTAGGGATAGGCTACATGAACCGCAAACGTGAAAGATTCATCGAGTTATACGTTTAACCTAAAAAGGAATTACTAAGGGATTAGGGTTCTAATAGGGTTAATAAGGTTAAGATCACTAAGGGATTAGGGCTTAACCAATCAAATAAAAGATGGTGAATCGTTTGATCAATGGGTAAATCGAATGTAAACGTTGATTCAGATTACAAGGTGGGGATCAGAAAGGTGTTTGTCCTCTTACTGCAATATTTTCTCAATTATTTTTTACATCTTTTATAATTCAATCTTTCTTCATCTCTTTCTTCATAAAACCCTAAAAATACGTAATTTACTTTTTAATTTACTTTTTGTTTTTAAACCAACAACAATTGCTACCTCTTTTGATCCGTTCAACTTAAGGGGACTGGTTATTGTAGTACTTGTTCTACAATCCCTGTGGAGACGATACTTACTTATCACTTTTATTACTTGGAACGATCGGTATACTTGCCGAGTTCGCAACAGTGCCCTTAAAGGTGTATTTATAGCCAAAATACACTAAAACACACAGTATTAACTTTAATTGCTACGCTTAGCATTTTAATCCCAAACTCGGGCTATTTCTTAACCTACTCAATTTTACTTAATCAATTTCATAAAATAATGCCTGTATGTAAATTGCAAAACAACTAAGTGGAATACCTCATATATAAATATAAGGGAATATCTGTAGTCACAGGACTACAACACATAGCCTGGACCAAAATCCTGATACATTAATACAACTTTAGTTAAAAGAAAATATACTCAAGTTTATGTGGCATGGACAAACCCCATGCTCACCAAATAAGGCAACAATACCTAACATCAGTCTCAACATAATAATAGCGGAAAACATAAACAACATTCAATATCTAGCATCAACATATCACAGTAAAATCTAACTCAGCTCTGGCCTCCTGCCACCTGAGGCCTCAACATTACCTGAATCTGAAATAAGCGTCCCCAAACGTGGGGTGAGATCTCTAAACAAGAAATCTCAGTAAGACAAGGGGTCCTCAAGGATCTTCCACCCCAAGCTCACTTACATGTGCAATATAAGTTCTAAAAATAGTGTCTCCAATATTAGTTCCAAAACTATGCAGTGCAACAGATATTTGCGCCATGTGTGCTTATACTATCTACTGGCCAGAGAAATATAGGAATACGTCTAAACCCACATGAGTACAAGGAACACCGCTTGCACCTCACCCACAGCCTCACCTTATCGTATGTACTATATACTCAGGCTTACCGTAAAGGTGACAGCACATGCA